>APFE030940368.1:34239-59038 GCA_000404065.3 Pinus taeda
ATGTTCCGAGGACAAGTTTTTGACAAATCTCTGGACCCTTCTCTAAATGCATGAGAAGGGTTTAAATACTGCTAACTAATTAACTTAATTACATAAATTTAGGATACAGTTTTTTAAATGACCGGCCTTCTGATAAAGCACAACTATTTCTAAAAGTTGAAGCTAACTCTAAACTATTTCTGTATTTGCTCTTTAGTGTTGCAAGCACGCAACATTCGCCATGGGAAGAGTCAGCTGGTTGCCTTCCATTTTCGTTTGAACTATGAAAATAGAAATAACAAGCGTTGGCTCCTCTTTCTGGAAAACTAAAAGATATTTTCGAGAATCTTCCTCTTGCTGGGTGTATTCACTGCGCGTATACTTGGTAATGACCAAAATTTCTCTTAAACTAATTCTGCTTTTGCTATTTTGATTTCTGGCCTTGCGAATGACTGAAAAAGTTAGAGACTTAACTCTCTGAACAATTTTCTGCATTGAAAACTGCCTACGTTCTTCATTCCGGGCTTTTCTGGTGCGTAAGCTTCAGGGTTTTTTGTAAACATGCTGCTTTTGTGCGTCTTTGACCCTGAGCCTTAGGTGGCCTATTGACATCAGCATCTGTTGAGTGATATTCTGGAATCTATGGCCCTGTCGCATGCGGCATCCATCTCTGGAGGAATTTATTCTCTGTTCTCGGAGCATTGATGCTTTCCCCTTTTCCTTAGATGTCTCCTGCACATTGCTTCATGTTATTTCCTGTCTTACAGTTTATGCAAAGGAAAAGAGTAATGGTAATAAAGATTGACATGAAAGCTTTAGGCTCTTATCAATGCATAATCATGATATCTATAGCAAACTGACTCTTCGAAAAACACCAGACTGTCCTTCCTAAATATTTTGGCATATAATTATTGTTTTCTTTTAAGTTGCTCGCCCAATTTTGGTTAACAGACAGCTTTCCATTGAATACTGTGTCGAGGAAAATTTGCGATGGGTGATTTCTGCGACTCGCATCGCAGCATCGCGGGTCGCATCGTTAAGATGTGTTATCGCAGAAATTATGATCGCAAATTTTCGCAAATCACATTTATCGCAGATCGCATTATCACAGATCGCAGCATCACAAATCGCATCATCGTAGATTTAGTCATTCAGTCATTGTGTGCTACTTATGTGATGTTGCGATATGCGACGTCGCATATCGGCCATCAGATATTTCTTAAGTTTTTTCATTTAAGATCGTTTCATAATGAATGCAATGTGACGAATTTCGCGTCGATTCTTTGTAGTCTACTGTGCTCATACGAAAAACGTTTCATTCTTTTGTTGCGATAAAGTTTTAAGGAGCTAAATACAAAAAAAAATTATCAAATGTTTATTTGGATTTTCTATTAAGGGTCCCCATTTGCTTGGTTTTATTGCTAATATCAAACAAAGAGGGGGGTTGTTGGTGGCCACAACACCTCCTAGTAAGTAGTGTTGATACTTATGGAGCGCATACACCACAACTAGCCCTTCACGTTCAGTGGTAGAATAGTTCTTCTCTGCTTTGGCCAACTACGCATGTGGATCCTCCTGCCCATCATACTTATCTGTCAGTCGCATCTTACTTTACCCAAATCATGCTCTCATCCTCCTCCTACATTCGCGCCAATAATCAAAGCTTCCCTTGTGCATACCCCACCATCTTGTGGGCATAGCACGCAGTACCCAGTCCAAGGCCTGGAAGCGTTGCTTTTCTAGCAACTCCCTTTAAAATGAATCCAAAAATGTATCTACCTCATTTAGACTATCATAAATACGCATATTTCTTACTTCTGATGACACACAGCGCAACGAATGGGTCATCATGTTTCAATTCAGCATAGTTATGTCGTGTAACTGATTATGTCAGCGCTCTATTTCTTCGTTGGAATCTGAAGTGTAGGAACTCTTGCACTCCCATGTAATCCTTCCATCCACAGTGGGTTCAACTAGTCTTGGTCTCGCACTATTATCTTATAGATGCAGTCCAGACCATCATCACTCTCATAATCACAGACTGGTTCCGTATAGCACGATCCTTCAGCAGGATCCAGGGGTATTATTACGCGCAACGATTTCTTCTCAAAGATCATCTTTCGCTTCTTTAGATTGATTACCCCATTCATATCAGTAGCCTAGTCAATTCCCAGAAGCGTAGGGTAGGGATTTCTATCATCTACTATCTCTATTACTTCAAAATCTACCAGCATGTTCGCTCCCTCAATATCCATGGTCAACCCCTACAGCCGCCCCATGGGTATAATTTTCTGCTGCTTCAACATCCTTAGCTAAATTGGAGACCATTGCAGCACCGGTCTCCCCATTCACTCCCATGTCTATTTTGGTAGAACATTCGCATCTGACCCCAGCTCCAAAATGACCTGATCCATTTCATACTCCCCTATTTGTGTGGAGAGTCTCATTTCACGCCCCGTCCTTGTCTTATGCTTACCAATCTTTTGCACTACGCATGGTTCAACTGGCACGGTTCCAACACATCTATTGATGAGTTCTTGTAGCCCTTTTATAGCCTTAGTTTTGTGTAGTAACTTCATACAGGTTTCCAGGAAAGTTATGAGCATAGAGGGGTCCATCTCTGGCTCAGGCTTATCCTTGCTTCCCAAAGTGGAGGCCTCAGCGAAGCTCTTCTTAGCTTCCATGAAGGCTTCCCGAGCATGCTCCAAATCAAACTCAGCCTCTTTCGTCAGGGCCTTGCGAACCCATGTACTGTCTTCTGCCTGTTTCCCCTTGTCATCTCCCGTCGCGATTCCAGTTCGAAGCACTATATTTACGTTTGGATCTTCCTCGCATAGCTCAGACCTCATCATCTATAGGTTTTGAGATGGGGGAGGTGGTAGCACTCCTTTTTCACATATCCTAACTATCAGCGTAGGACAGTCTTCTATTTCATGATCAAAGAGCATGCAATACTTGCATGATGGACATGTCGAATTAGTGAAATCGCTGGCATAGTGTCCTAGTCCTCCGCAATTGTAGCAAATCAACTGTCCTCTACCTCTACCAGGTCCTCCTCCACCTCGGCCTCATCCACACCCCTGAAATCCTATTTGCGTCATTCCTGCATTCTAGTCAAGGGGCCGTGTTTTGGCCTAAACCCTATAGGCGGGAGTTATGTCCATCATCAATTCATAGCTCCTACAAGTATGCTCATCATGTCCTATTGACCTACAAAAGTTTCAGAACAATTGTTGCAGTGCTTGTACATACTTTTGTAACAAGTGGTAGTTATTAGTGGCATGTTTTCCGTCTACCTGACAGATAGTGCACCATAAAGAAGGAGTCGTGCTAGGTCCTGCTTGAGCTTCCGAACTTAAAGGCATTGGTCCTCCTCCTACAAGGTAATTCACGAAGTCTAGGCAATGGTCTTTCTCATGACCCTAACTCTTGCATTTGAACCAGCATACTTCCTCACGTACCTATGGTCGAACCGTCCTGTCCTACTTCAAACTTTGTATCTCAAGGTACAGATTCTTCAGCTGCTCGTGGATCTATTGGACTCCTAGATTAGGATCCTGCATTGAGGTCTCATGTAGTCCCATGGAAATCTCCAAGGCCTCTGCCTGAGTTGTTATCTTCTACTGTGATAGCACACTCCTTAAGTGTGGTATTAGCAAAGCCACAAACACTTGCGATGCTATCCATCTGTAAAATTTATGTTGGCTTCATGAATTGTACATTTCAACCTCTGATCCAACTCCCACGGCATCTTGCCTAATTTCATTGTGATCTCTTTGAATCCCACAATCAACTGCACTTCAAATTTAGGCCTACTAAATTCCCTATTTAGTGTTGCTTGGATGTCTACTACTCTAGCATTCGGTTCATCGTTGGATTACTTAATATACCAAGTTAGCGTGCGATCTTGCAGAGTGCTAAGTTGTGTTGCTTTCTTTATATGGTCATCTGTAACACCTTATTCTTCCAATACAACCCTCACAATGAACCAGAATTGACCTGGGTCCTCATTTCCCAAGCCTTTGAACAAAGGAAACTTCACAGTGTTTGTCATACTAAATTGCGGTGGAGGTGGTATGGGTGAAGTTGGAGGTGATGGTGGTGAAGTCAGAGCTGGTGTGGGCAGAGGTGGTATTCACAGGAATCCTTGTTTTATCAACTGAATAGCACTTCGAAATCCCTTTCTCGTCCCATTTTGGAGGTGAAATCAAGGGGCTATGCTCTAGACCCTTATTTCTTTCGTTTCTGTAAAATTTTCTACTTCGCGTAGTCCCAACCATTAAGGTAGCTGCATAACCTGGTTTTCGCACAACATCATTTTAATCCAAGTATTCAAATATTTTACATACTTACCTCATATTACTTTGAAAAAGCATCACTCTGCCTCGCTATAGCTGACTGAGGTGTCGACCGCAAATTCAGTTACAAATCCTCCTATGAAACGATCGATCCAATGATCAATAGCATGGGCAATATTATCCTTCGATGCTTCCAACCTTCACACTAGATCTGGGGTCCACAAAATAGGACCATCAAGTTTCCACCTTCCTTGGCTATCTGTTAGCTTCACGATCCACTCGTATAGCTCAGTAGTAAAGGAGGCGAAAAATGTTTCGTGGATCTTTGTATATAGGTATCGGTCCAACCACTATTCTTTTGATAGTCGCAGGTTTCTGTTTTCTTGTGCCACGAACTCGTGAATCCTTCTATCCAACTAGCCTTTGATTTCTTTCTTAGTTGGATTCCAGTGATATGACATCACACATCTCTTATGCATATTCTGGTACCGACAATGGAACCATTTGTTGGCTTAAGGGGGCCTGACCCAGGTTAAACATTAGTTAGCCAAACAAATCCCTACACTACTAACCCTTTCACCTGAAGCAGTATGGGGGGATGCTAAAACCAAGTTTTCGCACCCTTGAGATGGTTGTGATGTCAGTTTACTCCAGCTATACCTTCCTTCGTGCAGGTTGCTTAGCCCTCCATTGCACCCTTCAGTACCTTCGTGAAATGGTACAATTGGCTTTTGCACAGCCCTAACATGTGGCCTAAGGACTTTCACACTACTAGGGTAGCGAACTGAAATATCTCCCAAAATAGGCTAAGTTTCTTACTTATCTTATTAACTGATCTTAGTTAGCTTCACTTAAACAAGTGTTCTTAATTGCGTTCACTTAGCCAACACATTTACATACATTCACGCATCATATAAGCATTATATGAAATTCATACCCAATATAACAGATGCGTAAATAGGAAATAAAGATGTGGAAATTATAGAATACTTCTCTTTATTGATAATTATGGATAATTATAGACTCGACCCGCCCTGTGCACTCAACTGCAGGGGTCCGCGCACTCAACTGTGGACTTCTAGGCCTCTGTGCACTCAACTGTAGAGCCTCCACCTATGCTGCGACCCAAGACTTAGACTTCTACTTCAGATGTATCTCTCATACATCATATCTTCATTGATTATTCATTCACCCCTCTAACTACTTAGAGCTTAGCTCTATTTATACAATCCCATGGTCTGTGGACCATGGGTAGATATTTTACAACCAACACTACATTACCAAAATAAGGGCGCACAACCCTATGAATCTTTAACATCTACATGCTCCGTGACCACAAAATGCGGAGCTTTACACTTGGATTACAAAATTGGACCAAAATATGGGCTTTTAGCCCCAAAACTACCCTTATGGGATCTCGTTCCCAACACTAATGCACCGGTTGCAACAAAGGCAAGATTTTTCTTCAGCAAGATGTCACCATGAGGTGAATGCACACCATCACGGACGACCAAGCTTAGCATCATCTTACCACCTTCACCATCATAAGCATGTCAAAGAGTTGGTCTCACCACAATAGACCAAGTTTCAGTAATGTCTTGCTTGGATTGCTCAAGCCATGTTGTCTCACATGAGTACATGTGCATTATAATGTCGAGTCATGTCAAGTGTAAGTCAAGTATCAATAGTTGGACATAACAATCATAGAGTAGGTGAAGAGTCACGACTGTAGTTGAACTGTCACAAAGGAGAATGTCAAGGGTCACCCCACCCTTTGCTATAAATAGTCTCTCATAACTCATTGTATAGGCTTTTGGTCAGCCAAGCTTCTACTAAGACTATCTTGAAGAAGGCTTGGACAATATTGTAATGCACCTTGGCTTCTCCACTGCATGGAGCTGGTACATCTCTTTGGAGGAGTAGGTGGATGTGGCTATAACATTCCACTGTTGGGGCTAGTATATTTACATGGATGTATTGCATGATTGTGACTTACACTTCTTTATATAATAAGAGCAAGCACATTTTCATGCATATGTTGTTATTGTAGTTGGACTGGTCTGGTTTCCTTAATGATATATGTTGTTTAACTTATGTACTTGTGTATGAACTGATTCACATGCAATTATATGAATCTTGTTGTTAATGTGTTGATATGTTGTTAATGTTGTCATCGTCCATGTTGACTACTCTTTCGAACATCAAACATGCCTTTCACATGAACCTTGATGTAACAACCATCGCACTCCTCTCAGACTAATCTGTGAGTGTTGTACATGTTATCTTACCTTGTATGATGTGACTGCCGCATCCGAGTGGACTGCTCCGCCAGAATATATGCATGCCTTTTGTGTTGTGTGTTCCTAGCTAAGTTGTGACTGATCCCTTTCAACCTGGAACTCAACATCACCTCCTTTCCCTTTCGAAGTGTTAGAACCTCTCATACACCTTCCTTGACTCACTGCATCAGTCACACCCTTGCTACTAACAAAGTTATCTTACTTGCCTCTATGTGACATCGTGGTCAAGGCATTACCTTACGACCCACTACTGGGACTCCTACACCAAACGGTTTGAGGCCTAATTGGGGATTCTTCCCAGGGAGATCCCCTTGACATGTTGGCGGGTCCAGCACTGTCAACACCAACCTAATGGGTATGGTCTTGGATGATTTTGTGTCTCCAAACCCAATTTCTTAACTAAATCTTCAGATATTAAATTTGCTTGTGATACACTATCAAACAATGTATCTATTTTTGTGTTTTTAGAAGTTATCCTTATATGAAATAATTCAACTCCTTTATCCTCATTCAAATGATTTATGTTTGAAGAAGATGCAGAAGTACTAGAACTTGAACCAGTGTCAAAAGTTTTACCTGTCGAAACCATTGCAGTTATTTTCATTCATCACCTGAGTCAGAGCCCAAATCTTGTTGGATTGTTGCATTAGCATTCTTTTCACCTTTCTTATTTTATATCTTCTTTGGTGTGAATTTTGGGTGAAGTTTCCAACATTTTGCTTCATCATGTCTGATCCTCTGGTAGTGAGAACAAGTAGGTTTTTCAATTTCCTTCTAAGTTGTCACTGATCTCTTTCCCTTTGAATTTTTCTTCCTCTTGTTGTCTTTGGAATCCTTGATTTCCAACTGTCTAGATGCTTTTGGTCAAAACTTGAATGGTCTTCCACCTAATTCAATATGTATGACTTGAACACACACTTCATCAAAGTCATCAGGATTAAACATCAATAATGTATGCTGTAAATATGAATGTAAACCGCCAATGTACTTTAACAAAGTTTCACATGTATCCAATGGAATACCAAGTGCCAAATATTTCTTCCTGAACTCATGAGTAAACTCCTAAACATTCTACCCTTTACGTTGTCTCAAATGTTGCTAATCAATAACAACTTGCTGCATGTATCCCAAAGGATAGAATTGTTTTTTGAGAGCTTTTAAGAACTTAGACCATGAAGATGTGACTTTACCTTTCCTCTTTACATCTATTTGAGTTTTACTTTCCCACCAAATAAAAGTTGGTCCCCCCATTCTAAGTGTAGCTAACTGAATTTTCGTTTTTTCATTAGAAATGTTCTGAATTCTACAATACACTTCTAACTACTTAATCCAATTATCTAGCTTTGTAGGATTCATTTCGCCATCATAAATAGGTAGTTCAAATTTAACATCAAGTTTCAAAAGAGATGATTTCTCAGGTTTATTTTATGTTTTAGAATTAGAACTGGAAGAAGAAGAAGAAGATGATGATGATGGATATGATGGAGGAGAAGGAGGTTTATCAGCCTTGCCTTTTCCCTTGTTCTTCTTCAATGTCTTTGAAGAAGAAGCTGCATCTCTTGCATTCTTATCTTCGTAGAGTTGCATGCTCAAAAACATTTGCTGAAACTGTTCCTGATCCATGACCTTCCCTTGAAGAGTTTCACCTACATGAGATCCTATCATTGTCGATCGATGAGTGAACTTTCTCTTTCCAATTTCTAGATCGGACTCCTCAAGTGTTCCTTATCCACGTCATGACCTTGACTTGGTTAACATTCACTGGAAAAAATTCTACGAAATGCAACATGCTCTGACACCAAATTATATGATCTGATATTGATCATAAACTAAACTAAAGTGGAATTGAATATTTGCCAACAATGAAATGATTGTTAACTTAAGCGTTTAATGTGGAATACTAAAGGAGAACAACTGATTTAATGACTTAATCACGAAATTAAGAATCATAATTATTTGCAACAAATAATAGAGATAGAAGACAAAAAACATTGATTACATAGTTTGTCCTTAATGGACTACGTCTCCAAGTCCACTTTCAAGATGGGCGTTTGTTTTATTAAGGATTGATCCAAGGAAGTATTTACAAAGAAAAAACACTAGAATTAATGTACCTGTAGGGACCTTTGGTCTATGTCAATATAAATCTCTTTTTTCTAGCTTTCCAATGCCTGTCTTGGTTCCCAATTCTGCCTCCAGATGGTGAAGATACACTGAAAACAAAACTGCCTCTTTCTCCAGCAATCTGACTACAAAGCTTCAAAACCACTATAATGTGTTCTCCATGAGTAAAAGCATGAATTTATAGGCTTTCTAGGTTCATTCGAACTCATTTTGGCTAAACTTGGCATGAATGGTTAGCATTAAGGTTCATGGGTCTCGATCTTGCCACATAGTGACACATAGAGATAAGGATCCATGGTGGTTGAATTAACAACTATTCATAAAACAACATAAAACCCAAAATTAGACCATAGGTTATAAATATCTGTTGGCAGTCAGCTAATGGTGCAAAATTGGTTGACGGTGGCATGTGACCAGGCACGGTCTAACCAAAGGCGGACACCTAGGCGGTTTATCTCCGGCAGTTCCGCTGATGGTTGACGGTATCCGAAACTTAATCCTTGACTATTCACATTACCACCTCTACCCGAAAATTTCCTTTCCCACACAGTTGCAGTCCTTCGACGGTCATAGTTGATCCCGACTATTCTCATGCTAACATTTTCGTTGCGGTCTTCTCCCCACGTAGTTAACTGCTTTACATTGGATTTATATTATAAAGTCCGAAAGGTTTGTTTGCCAAGGTTTTATAATGTATTAGATGCGCTAGGTTTTAGAACTTAGGCTTAGGTCTTAGGTTTTTAGTTCATGAACCCCATTACATACAATTTTCCCAAAATATCAAACTCATGCCACCTCATTAACCATGAAGACTTTCTACACCATGAAGACATACTACACCATGAAGACAATACTAGTGAAGCTGATGAAGTTGAAGATGCATTGAATTCCTTGTTGAAATGAACTAACATAAGATCCTCCTAGATCATTTACAACCTTTTGATAGCTTTTTGGTGGAGGTCTCTCTCCATTATCTCTCTCACACACTTAGAGTATTGTTGGAGCACTCTAGCATTGCAATAAGGAAGTAAATGGAAGGATAAGAAAGAAAATGGGAAGCAAATATCAAGCATGGAACAGCAGGATCAAGCAGCTAAAATGAGATTACTTGTAGATATGGAGTTGCATGTATGATTTCCTTGTTAGTTTTGGCATGCATGGTATAGGCATGTGTATATTTGGTTCTCTTGTTGTCATTGGCATGGGTTTTTCCAAGTGTGACAGTGGTTTTCAGCCTTGCCTTTTCATTTTTGGATAACCATTGTGTGATGGGGTCTCTCTTACTTGGTTGGGCTAGATTTTCAGATGGTTTCGAAACTAAGTGGGGTGGTCACGGTAAAAATCACAAGGCCTAGGAATCCCTTGATAGATAATGGCAGGATACATGGTAAATCCTAGTTTTGAATACCCTCATTGGGCCCAGGAATCCCTTGATTGGTAATGGTGAGCTACACAGTAAAGCCTAGATGTGTATACCCTCATTGGGCCTAGAAATCCCTTGACCGGTAATGGTGGGATACACGGTAAAGCCTAGAGGGTGGTTACAGACAAATTCCTCACGGTTTAGGTGGATAGATCTAGAGGCATCCATGCTTGTTTAGGGACTAGTAATCCCTTGACCTATACATGGCAGGATTATGGTAAAGCATGTGTTGTATGTTTAATATTTGGGCCTAGAAATCCTTTGGAGGAATACATGTAAATCCTGAGGAAACCTTAGTTGGTTCTATTATGAGTCCCACATTCATGCTTGGAATATGGCAGAGGGGTGATTGGCTGAAAGAAAGATTTGGTTTAGCCCAATATATGGTCAGGTGGTACATGGAAGTCCCAAACTTGGTTGGATTTTGCATATGTTAATAAGATCTCTTTTCCTCTTGTATTTTATGAGTAAATTTGATTTCTATTATGTGGCTTTAATGGTTGTTATGTCATTCCTATTTTGTTGGTTATATGCTAGTTATAACCATGGTTAATGACATATTTTAATTATAGTTATTAACATGTTTTTATTGGTAAATGAATGGTTATTGAATGCATTACCTAATAGATGTTATTGCAGCCATTACGAGAAGGCACTAGACCTTCTTGGTGATTTTCAGATAAGTATCAAACCCTTATTCTAAAATATGCATTTATATCCTGTAGATTACATGTTCACAATGTGTTTTATGAAAGTCTGTCATGGTTAGGCTTGGTTAGGTCAAGTTCTTGATCAAGTTTCATGTTAGAGGATTTGTCTTAGTGTTATTTATTGTCTTGGAAAGTCTCATCAAGTTTTGAGAAGTGGTCTAAAGACTAGCACTGAAAAAGTAGCTCAAATATCACGGTAGTAGGCATAAAACTAGCTGAAAAAGATTGCAGTCTATCCCTTGCAGGATTGTGGGAGTGACTAGAGGGTTTCAATCGCATGGAGGCCTTGGCATGAGAGCGAATTGGGGTTTAGCTTAGTGAAAGGATAAGTTAACTTAGGGGTTGGGTACCTGGAGTGGTGGATTAGCTCCTGGGGGTCCTGTAACACCTGAGGGAGGTATGTAAAGTGTTGGTTCATTGGTTCCACTTCCTTAAATACACTTAGGGAGTTGAATTATATCATATTAACTATTCCTCACATGTTTACCTTGGTGGAATGGCTAGCTTGGGTAAATTTGGGAGGATGGTGTTACAACTTCTTCCCAACATTGACTTGGAGTGGCTAATGGTTTTTAAGATATCTGAGGTCTTAATAAGTTAATTTTCTCGACTTTATTTTATTGGAAAACCAAACATTCCACCATAAAATTATGAATATCAGACTTAATTCCATCCCAAAAAATTCCTTCTTGACCCTGTGGTAAGTAAGTTTTATATCATGAGTTACCTCTTATAGGAGAGGTGTGCAATTCCAAAAGAACCTTTTGTTTAAGTTGACGATTCTTACATAGATATAAGTGCTCCTTGTACCACAGTGAATCATTTTTTCCAAATAAATGAATCAGATGCACTAGAATCTTACTGCAACTTTTGAATGAGTGTCCATATCTCTTCTTCATTCTTGCATTCATCCCTAACTTCAGTTCTCCAAACAAGTTGGATAATATAAATGGCACAGAGAAATGCTTCCACATCCTCATCCCTTCTTGAGAGTGCATCTAAAACAAAATTGTGCTTCCTTTTTTTTGTAGATGATTTCAAAATCATAACCCAACATCTTTGTGACCCATTTTTGTTTCTCTTATAATGATAATCTTTGTTCTTAGAAGTATTGAAGACTATCATGAATTGTTTTTACCTTGAAGTGTGTTCCCATTAGTTAAGGGCGCCATTTCTTTAGTGCATGTAGTATTGCCAACATTTCCTTTTCATAAGTAGGTTTACGTAAATACTTTCCCTTAATTGGATGACTTTCAAAATCAACGGATCTTCCTTCTTGCATTAAAATAACACCAATTCCATTTCTGGAGGCATCACATTCCATAATAAAGGTTTTTGTGAATTTTGGTGTAACTAACACCGGAGCTTGACACATTGTCTCATTAAGATGTTCAAAGGCATTAGTTGCTTCTGGAGTCTTAAAAAATGCATCTTTGTTTAGTAATGTTATTATAGGTGTTGCTATCATCCAATAATTCTTAGCAAATTTGCGGGTATTTTCTATTTTGTTAGGGTTTGCCTTAACACCCTCATGTAATACAATATGACCCAAATATTCTACTTCCTTTACTCCAAAGAAATATTTGGAGGATTTTGCATACAATTGTCTCTCCTCCAATAGTTTGAGCACCCTATCAACATGTTGAACATGATTTTTCAAAGATTTGCTATAGATTAGCATATGATCAAAAGATACTAACACAATTTTTTTAAGGAAGGGTTCTAAAGTGGAATTCATCAAACCTTGAAATGTGGAAGGTGCATTATTAAGGACAACAGGCATGACCAAAAATTCATAATGATCTTAATGAGTTCTTAATGTTGTATTCATAATGTCTTCTGCCTTCATTCTAATTTGATGATATCTTGAATGAATATCCAACTTCGTGAAGTAAGTTACTCCATGTAGTTCATTTAATAATTCATCAATGATAGGAATGGGAAACTTATCTTTAATAGCAATCATGTTGAGCTCTCTATAATCTATTCCATGATCCATCCTTCTTGTCCACCAATACTACTAGAGAAGATAAATAACTTTGGATTGGTTGAATTATACCTGCCTCTAGCATTTCTACAACCATACGTTCAGTTTCACTCTTCTGGGAATAAGGATATATGTAATGTCTAACATTTGGAGGAACACTTCCTGTGATCAAGTGAATCACCTGATCATGATTGTGAATAGGTGGGAGACCTTTGGAAGCCTCAAATACCTTGGAATGATTGTCAAGGACTCTTTGGAGATATAGAGAAATGAATGACTTAGATGTTGGAACATCTAATGAACATAATTGTGAAATTACCCCCACTTGTTCCTTCTTCAAAATATTTGGCATGCCAATAGATCTTATTATCTTCCCAGGTTTCCCTGCAATACCCCTTAATTAAATTTCCTTTCCTTCAGAGAAAAATTTCAAGAAACGTTCTTGAAAATTAAAATCTATCATCCCCAAAGTTTGTAACCATTGGACTCCTAATACAACATTTGCACCAACCATTGGAATCTAAAGCATTAGATTGTTCAATACATATTTCTCCATGGTTAGATTGATATTATGGCGCTTCCCTGAGAAATTTATAATTCCTCCACTTTCAACCATCACATGACATTCTAGTTCTAGGTATAGAAAGTAATTCAAATCCTTGGCTATCTTACAATGAATAAAATTATGAGTACTATCTGAATCAATCAACACTATTACCTTTTTATTATTGATATATCCTTCTATCTTGAGAGTTTGAGGAGTGGTAATTCTTTCTAATGCATTACAAGATATGGTCAAATTCATTTCTTGTTTTTCAACCCCTAGGGTTGGTTCCTGATGTATATCTTATACTTTTGATGGTTTTTGTTACTTTTGTTCCTCCTTTTCATAATCTATGTAAATAATTTCGCCTCAACACACTTATGACCTTTAGTGTATTTTATATCACAACTATAACAAAGCCCTTTTTCTCTTTTTTCCTCCAGTTGTTGTGGTGTCAACCTTGTAGGTTTTGGGAATTTAGGAGTGGCAACACTTCCATATTTATAGTTGTGAGTGGTAGACCTCCTTGTTGCCATAATTTTTCTTTCAAATTTTCTTACCACCCTGAATGCATTCTCCAATGACTTAGGTTCCCAAAGGAAAACCTTGTTAGAAAATTATATATTACAGAGCAATGTAACACATAAAATATATTGTAGAAATATAAACACATAAAACAAGAGAGACACAGATATACGTGGTTCACCCAATTTGGGCTACATCCATGGAGAAAAAACCAGTCCTTCCTTTTATATTATCCAACAAAATGAAGAGATACAACCTACAGTAGATCCTCTATTATTACCTCTTCTCTCTTGCTTAATCTCCTCTCTCTTTCTCACTTAAAATATAGATGTACATAGACACAATACAATTCCCTCATATATAGCGAGGGGTTTCCTTCTAGGGCAAAAAACCTTAAATTAAACATAACTTCTACCATTAGATCTCCGCCTAATGAATGACCCAAATTGACTACGAAATTACAACATTTTACAAGGCAATTTTACGTCTATTTTTAGCTTCAGGGGCATTGCACTTGATCCCCCACCAATGGGGGCTCCCAAGGATCGCAGCCGCCCCCCCTGGACCCCCCTTGCAGCGCAAATATTACGGGTGGAAACTGGGGTCCAATGCGGTGATACCTCTAAATAAAGAAGATAATGAAGCTCCACACCCAACAAACCTCATGTTGGATGTTATCCTTTAAAGTACCTATGAAGACATCAATCAGATGCTCCTCTAGAATACCAGTTACATTGACATTTAATCTCTGGAAATCCTCAATTTGCTCCCCAAATGAACCCTTTTGTTTGATATTTATCATTTGGCTAAAGAAGGTATTACTCTTTGTATTCTCATAATGTGTTATCAATTCCTCCGTAAAAATTGTCAATAACTAGTGTTTTATGAGAAAAAAAGCCATAGATAACATACAATTTGATTGAGTTCTAAATATAAATATGCAATGCTTACCTTTTTTGTGTGTTTCAGATCATGTAGATCAAATAATTGCTCCATATGTAATATCCATGTTATTGGATCCTTGCCATCAAAATTCCTCATATTGATCTTTGGAATGTGATTACTCTTCAACCCACTATTGGAATCTCTAAAATCATAATTCACATTCCTTTTGTCCTCATCCTTATTTTCATGGAATTCCCTATCACCACTAGGAAGCCTTTCTTGCAGCAACTTTGTCAAACCTTCCTTCAAGCCTTCCATCTTGAAATTCATCATTGCTTCCATGTCTACTTTAAAAACATTCTTCAAAACTCCCATGTCCCCTTTTATTTATGCTTTTAAACCCTCCAATTAATTTTTGGTTTCTCTTTGTGAGAGTGAAATTTGTTGCACTCGGTGCCATAATTTTGATATATCATGTTGCATTTCTTCCTCTTCTTCCTATGCCATAGTAGAGCTTTATGTTGTCTTACTAGTTGTATCCATTTTTTGTTGTGAGGCATATTGGAGCCAAATAATTATATCTATGTTTCACTATGCCTTTTGAATTACTTCAAACTGATTTTTCAAACAAGAGTTATGAAAATTTAAAAAATACGCACCCTTTTTCTTACTTTTTGGAGCTTGATCTTGAAACTGTTGTATCTTTGTAATTTCAGCCTCCCAAGGTCTAAAAATCATTCTGACGTATATTTCTATGTATTCCTTCTAATCCCACAAATTAGACTAAAATTAGATTCTTTACGAGAACGTTATAACAAATCTCCCATGATGACTTGATTATGGATTGGTTTAGTATAGTGAACTTGTATGAAATGACACGTGTCACTATTTCAACCTTTGGCCCTAAAACTCATCCCCAACAAACTAGAGTCTATTTACTTTCAGTTTATTTTTTTGAATTCAAATCCAATCAATGAAGAGAAAGTTATGACAATTTTCCCTAGTTCACCTATTTGAGACAGAATTATGGAACATGTCAAAACCCTCAATTCATTGGACCATATCTTCAAAAATATAGTGAAAAGGGTGCTGAGAATCCATGGAAGAGTAAGAAGAGGCACATGATTTAATAATTAAAAATAATTCACATGAAAAGAACCAGGGTCCACTAAGTGGCTTGGGGGAGTGCCAAGTGGCATAAAATAGGCATGCATATAAAAAGGGGTATGTGATGCAGGAGCATTCAACCCAAGAGAAATCATTGTAATTAAGTAGACATAGGGGATCATGTATTTTAAGGAAGTTGGATTCCTAAGTAATGAATTAATGCAATATTAGGATTTTTGAGTGCATAGAATAGGAATTAACTAGATAATGAGAGGAAGTTGTAAATGCTCTCGAATTAAAGGAGAAAATGAGTGGTGAATAATGACAAGAGTCAGAAGTCAACTATGACTCTTAAAATAGTTCCATGATTTTAGGAACTAGAGAGAGTACTTAGGAATTAATTGAAGTAGAAGTGGACATAGAGGATTTAGGAGTTAGTTCGGTAGATTTAGGAATCGAACCAGGATTAGTTCAATGAACCTTGCTAGTATAAATGTAAGCCTACAAGCAGAGTAGAAAAAGAGAGACCACTGATATTGAAGATCAGGCCTGTGAGAGACAGAGAGTCTTGAATGTAATATATTGTTCATTTATATATACAGAGGTTCATTTTGGTACTCTGTAAATGTGTGAAATAAGTGTGTAATGATTGATTATGCTTGAATTCGTAGGTTCTGTAACAGAGGTTGCAAGCAGAGTTTTGAAGAAATACGCAGAGGAGAAGAATAATTTGGAGGAATCGTAAGGGATCATTGACTCCACTTGGATGATCAAAGTGAAGCTCTAAAGGGAAGGCAATGTAAGAATTTGCAAAAGACAAGCTCAGGAAGAGTGCGCAGTGAAATAGCAGAAGACCCAGAACCTTTGAAGAAAATTGAACCACAAAGGGAAATTGAAGAAATAGCATAAAACCATAAAGGAAGGGACAAATGGAGAATTGAGACTACAATACACAAGAACCGTTAGATCTTGTAGATCAACAGTCAGGAGCCAATCACAGAGGAGACGAAGGAATATCGCATCGGCGGTTTTGTAACAGTGAAAGTGGATTTTGGGCGGCCTCAAAACCGTCAGCGGTATTGAAGGATGAGCTCTGATTCCACTCATAAAATGACGCATGGAAGCGAGAGGAGAGAGGAAACCACTTTATCGGGTAGGTAATCCTCGCGCTTGTTATCTACCCAATATCAACAACATCCATCGGATCTGTTGGGTGCAGATTAACGGTGGAGAATAGGCACTCAAGTTTAAACGGTCGAGAGTAATGTCAACCATTGGATCGGAGGATACAACGGACAGTCAAGATTTGATCGAAGGCTTCGGTGATCGGAGATCAGAGAAGGAGCAGCGCAGCAAAATTTTTGATATGGAAGGGTGGATCGGACAATAAATATAAATGCGGGCTTATAAACTTTGAAGTTCTACCTTATGTGTTCGGGTCGAGATTTCAATGTATTCCTTTGTATTCCATAATGTGCGTGCCCAAGTCTTCTAATGTAAAAGTGTTATTTAAAACATGCCTGATAGTCACATATCAGAGTCGGAGGGGTGATGATATATATATATATATATATATATATATATAGATATATAAGATATATATGTGGTGTGCCGTGAAGGAGCGATCCCCAATTGCAATAAAGTTAACCTCGGAAAGTGTGCAGAGGCCATACAAAGGCAAAAGGTATGTTTGCAGGGTTTTTCCTTTGTAAATGGTTTGTAAAGGAAAAGAGCACCAATAGAAGCTTTGATACGATAATTATATATTAACCAAGGTTAGCAAAGGGAAAGGTTATATATATGCAGGCTTAAAGGGTTGTATAAAGGTTATGAAGGGTTTTAACAGTCTCGATAAGAGAGATTTGAGGAAGGATTTAATAAAAGGGATAATGAAGGTTATGAGGGGGTAAATAGTCCCGATAGGAGGCTTAAGCGGGGTGATTGAGTTCCGATATAAAGGAACTGATGAATAGGGCCTTAACCATTGATGGTCAAAAATTTAACTCCTTTGAGAGTTAAATACCTAGGACAAATGTGTGGATGCATCCTACATGCATACTGTAGGTGTAAGCGGGGGTAACCCTGCATCATTTGGTATCAGAGCAGAATAGTAATCAGAGCGGGGAAAGATTTCCTATGAAAAGGAGTTTGCACACAGAAGAAGGTAATGTGCATAAGTTAAATGAAAGAATGATAGAGACTACAACAAAAGATTGTTAGGGGAACTTTTGAAGTTATTGGAAAATTGTAGCAGTTCCAACAAAGTTTTGGAGTAGACAAGAATAGAGGATTCCTTGAAGAAAAGTGAGAGCAAGATTGCTTGGTACAAGTTCTGAAGGAAAGAGCACTTGGAGACCAAACAGAGGAAAAACCATTCAAAGTGCGGAAGAATGGGAGAACAAGGTCATACATAGATCTTGGAGGTAAGATAGTGTGTTTTGTTTCAAATTGAAATCAAAGATTGTGGTTGCAAATGAAACATCTCAGCAAAGGACAACAAGAGAAGTTGTGTGAGGAGAACCAGATGTGTTCTTGAAGGTAGAGTAAGGAAAACACTCTGAAGAAGAAGTGGCAGTGAACCTGAAGAATCCAACAAGAGGTTGGACAGAGAGGACAGCTGAAGTGTTCTCGAGAGAGAGTGAGAGATTGAAGAAGCCTAGAAGGAGCAAAGGTGTCGCTCAAGAGAAGGTTCTAGATAGAGGACCCATGCTTACCAAAAGACTGAGTGAGGAGAGCTTAGTGAGGTAACATTGCAGCGAGGAGGACTAGCTGTTGCAGAGGCTTATTGCAGACAAGTGAGGAGCTCATGAAGAAAGAGGAGAAGAAGATGACTACTAATAGTCATAGCAGAGGTTCAGAGAGAATCCACAACAGAAAAAAGATGAACAAAGAGGATGCCAAGGAAAATGGCAAGAGGATGAGTCAAGAGGAAACTAAAAAAGAGATTACAAAGTTAAAATAACAACTCGATGCATTAAGGAGTATACTAGAATAAAGCCAGAGACAAGGTTGGGTATTAAGGAAGAAGCCAGTGGAATGGCATGAGATGCAGAGAAGGCTACAGCAAAAGCAAGTAAAGTGGCTAAGGGAAAAACTCAAGGAAGTTGAGTTGGAAATGGAAGAGTACATTTGTGAACCAAAACAGGGAGAAATTCTGGGAGAAATTGAAGACTACACTGAAGATAAAGAATGGAGGTCAAGTGAAGATCTCATGGACTATTGGGATAGTTCAAAACAACATGAGGAGATGATGACTAAAGATGAAGAACTAATATATAAGGCCATCAAGCCTTGTTTTTTTGAACCTAATAGTTTTGGTGTGCTTGTAGGATGCTGAGGAGAGGATAGAAAGCCTTGTGAAGTTACTGAAAGCATGAACAAGTATCTTATAGAAGATGAATACTCTGAAGTGAAGCTGAATAGAGCTATTGAACTGAATTATGAGGAGAAATGTGATTTAGGGGATAAAAGGTACTCTAGAGCAGCAAAGTATGATGAAGAAGGCCTCTCAAATGAGGAAAGTGTTGAGTTGTTACAACATAAAGAAGTCATTTACAAATTAATAATTGGAGCTCTTACAAGACAAGAACCATTCCTTGTGAAGGAAAGAGATGAATTTGAGCCTAAGGAGATGAATCACGTAGAAGATTCCGAGTAGAAAGGAAATGTGATGACTGAAGAGTCGAGTAAGACCGCCAAGTCTTATGATTTTAAAATTAATAATTATTGGATGATTGTAGGTACATCACAGGAGAATGAATAAACTTTAGAGTTTGTCAGAGAGAAGGAGCAGAATCTGAAATCTGTTTAGATCAAAACTTAGATGGCAAGATCTCATAACCAGAAGGAGATAGAAGAGTTACCTAGGCGTAGGCAGCAGAATGATAGAGTTGTCATAGAAGAGAAAGATGGTAGTCTTATTCCAATGAAGACTGAATAAATGTTATCCCAAAGAAATGAACCAATGAATGTCATTGGGGAAGGACAAAGATTGTTTGAAGATGATATGGAGGTTCTTAAAGAACAAGAGGGTAAGGATGAAAGGGAGGCAGTAAGAATCAAACAATTTCAAAGAAGAGTTAACCAACAGCAGGCTAAGGAAGAAGAAGTTCACTACTATGAACAAAAGCGGAGAGATATCATTGAAGAAGATGGTATGGAGAAGAGACTAGCTGATAGTCTCGTGAATTATGTTGAGAATTCAAAAGAACATATTGATGTGCTGACAGAGGTGAAAGAAACAAAGAAGAAAACTGAATTTTTGCCAAAGGAAAATAAGGCACAAAAGCCTTATGTTTTTTATTTTAACAAGTGTTTTGTGAGTGCAGGTTTTGTTACAGATGCTGGAGGAAATTTGGCACAAGTGAGCAGGCAAATAAAAATGAAAGAAGAAGATTTTGTGGAAGTATTTAATCCATGGAACCAAAATTTTCAAATGCTGGAGAGAATGCTAGAAAGTCAGAATTCAATGTAGAAATTAAATGTTGCAGAGGGAAATATCCTTAAAGATATTCAAGAAATTTGGGTGGAGGCAATGTCTACAATGGTAGCCAAGGCAAGAGAAATCCCTACAATGATAGCAAGAGAAAAGGTAGAAGAAAATAAACAACAATTTGAAGAGTTAGTAGACAGTAGCAACAACCTGAAGCAGAGAGAAAGAGGTAACAATGAATGGCAAAATATGGACTAACCCAAAGATATACTAGAGATGGAGATTGAAGAGTTATGGCAGTTAATGATGAAGCAGTCCATATGGAGGAAATTGGTAGCAACAGGAAGGATGATCAATCAGAGTATGAACCTGATTGACAATGAGAGGAAGATGAAACAAAATGCAGCAGACATACAACAGTAGCAAGGGTACAAGGCATTTGGGCAATTACAAAACAAAGTATGGGATCCAGGAAGACAAAGATTAGAGGACACATGATCATGAGATCATGAATATTTTCTACTTTGGGAGTCTAATGCAGGAGCATTCAACCCAAGAGAAAATCATTGTAATTAAGTAGACATAGGGGGTCATGTATTTTAAGGAATTTGGATTCTTAAGTGATGAATTAAGGTAATATTAGGCTTTTTGAGTGCATAGAATAGGAATTAATTAGATAATGAGAGGAAGTTGTAAATGATTTTGAATTAAAGGAGAACATGAGTGGTCAATAATGAGAAGAGTCAGAAGTCAATTATGACTCTTGAAACAATTCCATGCTTCAAGGAACTAGAGAGATTATTTAGGAATTAATTGAAGTAGAAGTGGACATAGAGGATTTAAGAGTCAGTTCAGTAGATTTAGGAATCTAACCAGGATTAGTTCAACGAACCTTGCTGGTATAAATGTAAGCCTACGAGCAGAGTAGAAAAAGTGAGGCCACTGATATCAAAGATCAGGCCTGTGAGAGATAGAGAGTCTCAAATGTAATCAATTTTTCATTTATATATATAGGGGTTCATTTTGGTATTGTGTAAATGTGTGAAATAAGTATGTAATGATTGATTATGATTGAATTCATAGGTTTTGTAACAGAGGTTGCAGGCAGAGTTTTGAAGAAATACGCAGAGGAGAAGAATGATTTGGAGGAATCGTAAGGGATCATTGAATCCACTTAGATGATCAGAGTGAATCTCTGAAGAGAAGGCGATGTAAAAATTCGTAGAAGACAAGCTCAGGAAGAGTGCACAGTGAAATAGCAGAAAACCCAAAACTTTTAAAGAAAACCGAACCACAAAGGGAAATTCAAGAAATAGCGTAAAACCATAAAGGAAGGGATGAATGGAGAAGTGAGTCTATAATACATAGGAACTATTAGATCTTATAGATCAATGGCGAGGAGCCAATCGCAGAGGAGACGGGGGAATATCATATCGGCAGTTTTGTAACAGTGAAAGTGAATTTCTGGCGGCCTCAAAACCGTAAGCGGTATTGAAGGACGAGAGCCAATTCCACTCATCAAATGATGCATGGTAGTGGGAGGAGAGAGGAAACCACTTTATAGAGTGGTTAATCCTCATGCTTGTTATCTACCCGATATCAACGACAATCGTTAGATCTGTTGGGTGCAGAACGACAGTGGAGAATAGGTGCGCAAGTTTAAACGGTCGGGAGTAATGTCAACTGTTGGATCGGAGGATACAACAAATGGTCAAGATTTGATTGGAGGCTTTGGTGATCGGAGATCAAAGGAGGAGTAGCACATTAGAAGTTTTTATATGGAAGGGCGGACCCAACGATAAATATAGACACGTGCTTATAAACTTTGAAGTCTGGCCTTATGTGTTTAGGTTAGGATTTCAATGTATTCCTTTGTATTCCATAAACTGTGTACCCGAGTCTTTTAATGTAAAAGCATTATTTAAAACATGCCTGATAGTCACATATCGGAGTTGGAGGGGTGATGATATATATATGTGTGTGTGTGTGTGGTGTGCCGCAGAGGAGCGATCCCTGATTGCAATAAAGTTAACCTCGGAAAGTGTGCAAAGGATGTACAAAGGCAAAAGGTATATTTGTGGGGATTTTCCTTTGTAAATGGTTTGTAAAGGAAAAGAGTGTCGATAGAAGCTTTGATACGATAATTATATATTAACCAAGGTTAGCAAAGGGAAAGGTTATATATATGCGGGCTTAAAGGGTTGTATAAAGGTTACGAAGAGTTTTAACAATCCCGATAAGAGAGATTTGAGGAAGGCTTTAATAAAAGGGATAATGAAGGTTATGAGGAGGTAAATAGTCTCGATAGGAGGCTTAGGCGGGGTGATTGAGTTCCAATATAAAGGAACTGATGAATAGGGCCTTAACCATTGATGGTTGAAGATTTAACTCCTTTGAGAGTTAAATACCTAGGACAAATGTGTGGGTGCATTCTACATGCATACTGTGGGTGTAAGCGGGGTAACCCTACATCAACATGATGGCACTATGAAAAGGGATCATTCTTGTTAATATATTCTAAAAATGACCATGGAAGCAGGGAGATTGAGTTGTGAAAATGAAAGCCTATAAAGATACTTAGAAAACTTGTGAGGATATTGGAACTCTTGGAAGTCGCAAGGCTTTGAAACATTCATGTTTGGCTAAGTAAGATGCCATCGAAGGTGGTGGCACAACTTGAGGGATTGCATGTATAGAGAAGGGTGTGCAACACTTATGTGTAAGCTCACAGGGACTGCGAGTCTATAATTGGAGGATGATAGGTTTGGTACCTTGGCGATGTAAGGGCCTGGAAGACTCGTGAGGGAGATGTAATTCTTCGAAGTTGCAGGGTTGTTGAACATCCCTAGCTAGTTGAGATAGGGGCTAATAGGGGATGTGAGTCTATTGGTTGGAGTCTACTAGGTTTAATACCTTGGATTATTGTTCGTATTGAGCATGCACTAGAAATTTGGACAATATAATGCGTGATGGAGTCAAATCCCTAGCTTGAGGGTGACCCATTGTTGAAAGAAAATGAACATCTTGGTATATGGCTAGGTGGAATGTTAAAGGCTTGCAGCTAGTGCCCACAATTAAAAGATAAGTATTATAAATTTTGGTTTTTTTGTTTTTGTGTTGCAAATAATTCATATGTTGTTGTGAAATGCATATGAATATTAATTTAAATACATTTTGTGCATATGCATTGCATATTAGCATGCATTTAGACATATATGGAAGCATGTAGAATCTCCTAGAATAAGGTGGAATTTTTCATGTTACAAGTTTCCAAGAGTAACTAACATGGAATTAGGCCTCAACTAGAGGTTGGTATAGGTCGACAGTGGGATGTGAAATGTTACAATATAATTGTTTCAAATGTATACTTGTACTCTTGGTTATTAATCTAGACAATTTATTGATCAATCCCCACTTCAAGGAAAAATGTACCTTTCATATTGAACTAAGATTCATTTTGTTCATGACATGGAAAAGAATGCTCCTATTACTTAAGCATACTCCCAAATTCTCTTCAAAAGGCTCATCGGTGAAATTTAATGTACCAAATTAATATTGAGCCAAGTGAGCACATAAGATTTTTTTATAGCTAGATAATGTAAATACAATAACAAGTTACTAGCACAATGGTAAGAACATAGGTGTTACATCTATAAAAGTATGAATTGAGGAATTTTTTAGATAATCAATTCTGAAAACATTATGCAAACCATAATAATCAAAGGGAAAAAAATTGAAAACAAAATGAAAACTACAACTAAACCAAAAGAAGAAAAACATGTCATGTCTTTTATTGTGAAATTATTCAAGTTGCATTTCACGTTATACCTTTTTTTTGGTTGAATATCTATTAAGCTTAAGACCCTGATTTGTTACTTAATGACAAACAATGGGAGCTCATATCAAAGAAGCAACTTTATAAGTAGTCTCTATATTTTACCCATATTTCCACTTTAATAATAAAGAATGTTTTTTAATGAATGTTTTCAAATTTGGAAGTGTTTTGGCACAACTAATTGAAAGACAAAGAAAATGAAGATTAACTCATCACATAGAGTTTTATATACCAATAATGGTTTTTATGTTTAGATGGACTAATTTTCCATGCTTTTTCCAAAAAAAATTGTCAATTTCCATTTTTTATAAAAATATTTCACCCAAATTATTTTTCTAAAAACAAATTGGACAATTTCCATTTTCTATAAAAATAATTTACCCAAATTTTAGATAAAAATATTTTACTTTAAAAATATCCAAAATTTTATAAAGACTATATAAAAACATTAAAAATTTGAATATCTTTACAGAAACATTATCAAACATTTTACAATCTATATATTAAAAATTAATAAAGTTCACCAAATTTCTAAACTTTATAATAAAATTTCCTTCCTTAATTTTTTATTAAACACCCTAAATATATTTATACATTCATATTAATTTAAAATATTTTAATCATCCATAATTTCCATAATTGTGTAACAT
>APFE030940368.1:59539-81463 GCA_000404065.3 Pinus taeda
GTAACATTAAAAAGTCTCTTTAAACTTTTTATAATAACTTTTCTCCCTAAACAATTCACCCTGCCAAGCTTTGGAATGTTTTCAGTTCTGGAAACTCAACTTATGAATAAGGCCTTCCGTTGCAAGTTCTTGAATCCCAGAAGCAAGTGGGATGTAAATAACTACATAAGTTAATGATTTTGAATGGGGCCTGTGGTTGTTTTGTTTTGAAATTATTTATTAGTTTAAATAATTATTAAAATTAAATAATAATAATAAGAAATAAAAATATAATTAGTTAATTAAATGACTTTAATTACCTATTTAGTTTTCATAAATATACTTATGTTTATATTTTATACTTCTCCTCTGAATAAAGGAAGACATGTTTTAAAAAGTTAAACCATTTAAATTTACATAAATTTTGATTTTCATGAAAATGGTTATGCCTCTCCTCCCTATAAAAGCTTATACCTATATTTTATACTTTTCTTTTGAATAAAAAAGGACATGCTTTTAAAATTAAACCATTTAAATTACATATTTGCTTGTCAAAATGGTTATGCGTCTCTTAGGTATGTTATACCATTATTTTTTATAAACTAAACTAAAAAGTCTAAACTAAAAAGTTTTTTAAATGTTTTAATAATTAGTATACATTCATTTTAAACACTGCTTTAATATGAATTATAAAAAAATTTTTTTTATTTTCAAATTTTGTTAGTGTAAAATATAATGTATTATTTTTCATTATTTAAATTGTATTTTAAAATGCTAAATAAAATATATATAAGACCAATAAACATTTTAATCATAAAAACTTAAATATATACATAATTGACATTAAAATATTTTGCATAACATATGAGACATTTTTACTTCTAATTATTTTACAACAGATTCCTTTTTTTAATTGTAGGGGACATTATTTTTCTATTTAGAACATAATTTTTAATTTTAATGTAAAAGGGAACAGATGGATAGACAAACTTACACATCCTCTCAATTAAACTGTAAAAGAGCCTTTCCGCTCAATAACCTATAAAAACATATTGAAATCTATATACAACAAATTTTATTTCAATTAAAACTTGCTTTCTCTTACTCTGATTGACATCCCATTACAGTTTTAAGATCTTCATGGAGGATTTATAACTGGCATTCTCTACTGAGGGTACAATTTTATTTAGAGTAAATTTTTCAGCTAAAGAAATTTCGGTAAATTTTTGAGCCAATTTTTTTTTCAAGGAATCTTATTACATGAGTGTTTAAATCTTTTTGTTATTCAGCACTATCAATAACCCCAGGATAATTTTAACTAATTTTAACTAGATTTAATTAGATTTATGAAAACTTCTACCAAAATTTAGGGTACAATTTTATTAAGGGTAAAGTTGTACAATTTTATTAAGGGTAAAGTTTTCAACTAATTTTTTTTCAAGAAATTTTACTATATAAATGTTAATTTTTTTTTGTTATTCAGTACCATCAATAACCCTTGGGATAACTATAACTAGATTTATGAAAACTTTTACCAAATTTTCTCAAATCATTTTTTCAGACAAAAAAATTAACCTTTCATTCCAAGTGGAGAAAGTTTTACAATGTTGTGAGGCAATCTCTATCAGAGAAAAACTGAGAAGCCAAATTATACCTGTAATCCAATTACAAAAGACAATCTCTGTTTGAAAATCAGAAAAACCAAAATATTTGCAATCTAAATACAAATAAAAGCCGAAACCAAAAAACACACCTCAGCATAGGCATCCCATAACCAAGGAGAACAAAAACCTCCGAGAATCAACCGATAGAAAAACCAGTTACCAGCATCAGAAAAGAGGAAAAGAGGAGCTAAAGCTAAAAAAAATCAACCCATGACTCTGCCCCAAACAGAATTTTTTTTCTCAAATCATATGCTGTTTTCTGGCGAAATTGTGGGCTGTTTAGACTACGCTTTTCAGACGCTGAAATTACGTCAGCTGACACAGGCACCGTCATTCTATTTTCTTATTATAAAATTGAGCAGTCTGCATGTTGCTGCAACGTTGCACCACAAATCTGCTCCACCTGTCCATTGCAGTGATAGGCCATATCCTTTCACCACGATCTTTTCTTTATTTATCACTACCTCTGCATCCTGTCACCTGCTAGGGTGTTTTACACTGGAGTGGAGTTTTTGATAATCAGATTAGTTGAGGCATCCGCATTTTGCTGCAGGAGTCTGAAATATTAATGCAGATCATGACAATGTTGTTTGCAAGATTGAGGCGCTTTGGCATGTCCAAATCATCCAGATTTTGTATACATGAGGGTGTTCTGAGAGCAGCAGGAAGCCAAAAGAATGATCTGGCTTACTTCACCACTGTAACTAGAGCTGGAGAGGTATGTTTAATGCTTCTGTTTCAGGCTTTCTATATTACAATTTTTATTTATAATAGATTTCATGGTTTATAGTGTAAGAAAATACAAGCAATATGAAAATAAATCTTAGGTTTTGAAATAAATTTACAAATATTTCTACCAAAACAACACAACACAAACACAAGTATATAATGTGATTGTGTGATTTTAGATTAGTTTATTAAAAATACAAGTAATATAAAAACCAAAACAACACAAAGTATATAATGTGATTGTGTGATTTTAGATTAGTTTATTACAAAATACAAGTAATATAAAATAAGTCTCATCACTCACTCTAACTCTGGCATTGAAATAAATTTAAGCAAATAAATTTAAGCAATATGAAAATAAGTCTTATCCCTCGCTCTAACTCTAGCATTGAAATAAATTTAAGCAATATGAAAATAAGTCTTATCGCTAACTCTAACTCTGCCAGTGAAATAAATTTAAGCAATATGAAAATAAATCTCATCCCCTACTCTAACTCTGGCATTTGACATTGAAATAAATTTAAGCAAACAAATTTAAGCAATATAAAAATAAGTCTCATCATTAATTCTACTAAAGTCGATTCCGTTGATCGAGACCGAGATGCTGTTCCAAGTCCATTACCTTATCCAGCAGCACCAGCCTAGCTAGCAGCATAGGTAGAGATACCAACAGAGACAGGAGCAAGGGTGTACCAATTCATCCAATTGATACCTACTACGTACCGCTTAATATGGTGGCCATTTTATTATGAATGTATGTAATGTTTTAGATTGAGATACTGTTTCAGAAGCAAAGGAAGTCTCTGAGCCAGTTCATGGACCAATAATCCAGCACCAGAGCATGAGCATATAATCATAGGCGGCAGAACCAAAGGTACCGGGAGTAGATACAAGGGCGCCTAAGGCACTAGTAGCAGGAGAAAAGTAGCAGGAAAACTGGGTAATAATTTAAGAAATATGAAAATAAGTCTCATCAGACTTGAAATAGATTTACAAATAGTCTGTTGAAATAGATTTACAAATATTCCTAATAGAATAACAGAACAACACTACTGGTGGATCAATGTGATACTACCAGTGGATCAATGTGATTTTGTGATTTTAGGTTAGTTTATTTATATTCGTTGTTGTTGGGTTAAGGTGCTTCTCGTTTTAATAATTTAGATGGTAAGTAAAATAAACAATAAACTGTATAATAATTAAAACAGATGATAAATTGTATTAGGTATAAATTTGATCCGAAGCCCTTTATTCTTAATTGCTTTTTTTTAAACTAACATATTTACTTTTACATCAAATTATATATCTCTTCTTTATATTTATTAATATATATATATTATGTTAACACTCTCTAAATTTAAAATATAACTCACAATCATAGTGCTCCTCCACTCTATATTTATTATATAGAAATTAACATATATATTATGTTGTGGTTGGTACTATTTAAAAATTCTTACTATGGACAAATTCCATTGCAAACTGAGGGAAGAAGATCATTTGCTTATTTTCTTATTGCTCCTCTCTGTATTTATTTTTATCTTTTTCAAATATATATTTATATTAATATAAATTTATGTTGAGCTTAATACTCTTTAATTTTTTTTACTATTTACCATTCCACCAATTCCACCATTTCAGATTATTGACAAATTCCAAACTCTATAAAAGAAAAAGATTGTTTGCTTGCATTTTTAATAGAAATAAATAAATATAAAATAATTCAACAACTCGATAATTCTATGGTCTATCGTCATTAATCGCCAGCACATAACTAATTCAATTCAAATCATTGATATCTAAGCATTTGCTTTATTAATATCTATGGATTAATATCTAACTATTTAATTTCTTAATATCTATTATATAATTTGAAAAGATCAATTTTTGAAGAAAAAATATATATATATTATTTAATTTAATTCAACTCTAGCCCAGAAAATATACACCAGCTAAAATAGCATCACATAGGTGGATGTAAACATGATATGATCTTGTCCTGTATTTGACCAGACTAAGACTAATATATAGAAATGGAGAGTGAAAATAAACGAAATGGTTGATTATAAGTTATGGAGATTTCAAACTTTTGAAATTATATTGAAAAATCATATATATTTTTTATTAGAATAGTCAATTTTTTAAATTTTATATTAATTTATATTTATTTGAAATTGATATTTATCCAGGACCAAAAGGGATTAAGTATTTTGAAATACAAGTTTTTTATAATGAAAATAAATTTGATTTGGGTGTTTGGTAGATTTGGAGTTAAGATAAATCTAGGCTGGTTAGGCAAGTTTAATTTCCCAGTAATATTCTACATACATATCATGAGTCAGTACCATGAATCATTTTTTATTTTTGTTTTTACTTAATTTAATTTGATTGAATCAAAATATTTATAAAAAAGACCATAGAGGTTTTCGCTATATTTAACGTTTTCTCTATATTGAAAAGAGAGGATTTCTGAACACAATAAAAATGATATATATAAATGCAAATAAATTTTAAATACACCAATAACATTGAAGCTTTAGGAAATAATTAAATTTGAAGTTTTTAGAAAAGTAATTAAATTAATGTAGTGGAGATTTTGAAAATGCCACTAAATAAACACAGTTAAATAATTGAAAACAGGGTATTCAAATTTAACCAGGGAGTGTGATGATTTTTTCCTCATTATTTTATATATATTTTTTTACAATGGATTCGAACCTGAACCTAGTCAAATTTCCAGATTGGCTGAGTTCAAATTCGTTTGTGAAGGCATTTGCATATTTTTTTTACCAAGGTGGCACTTGCATATATTTTTATCCCGAGGCCCAACTTTTTCGAATTGTGAATTTTAAATTCTGCAGTATGTATCAAAGACAGTTGAAAAGACAAGAGAGTCCACCAAGGAAGCTGCTCAGACTGCCAATCAAAAGGCAGAAGATTTTGTCCATGAAACCAAGGAGACTGTGAAGTCCACAGCCCAACGAACTGAGCGTAAAACTCTAGAAATTGGCGAGAAAGGCAGGTCTACAGCTGAAGAGTTCAGCAGACAGGCCAAAGAGCGCACTGACCAGGAAGCTGAGAAGACTCGATCCATGGGAGAAGAGGCTAAACAAAATGTGCAAGATGCCGAGGAAGACTCTAATAAGTAGACATAACAGCTGCTAATTGATTTTTATTGAACGATATGATCATGCCATAGGGTCCAATGGAAATCTGAATAAATGTTGTGGTTCACTTATTATTGGGCAAAATGTTTACCTAGTAACTAGGTTAAAATAATACTTATGTCTGGTTGGGCTGGCTCAATGTTTGAGTTTATTTGTTTAATAAATGTGAAAAAGTAATTTGACTCTAGTGAGGGATACAAGAATCTGCATAGTAGGAGCTCTCTGGAGTGTGAAATTGGGAGTTTGTCTGATTGAGGTTTAGTATTGAATCATCTGAATGATTTCATGTAGGATGTGGACTGGTTTGGCCCTACCATTGAAGGTATTGTTGTACAAATTTTAATTATTCAGTTTCTTTGACTAATCAAATTGGAAAAGTTATCTGATTCTGGTGAGTGAGGACAATCTGCACAGCTCTGAAATTGGGAATTTGTCTGGTTGATGTTTAATATTGAGGCACGTGAATGAATTTTATGTAAGATGTGGACTGTTTTGGCGCTACCTTTGTAGGTACTATTGGTCAAATTTTTCATTATTCAGCATTCATAAATTGTGCTCCATGGAGTATGGAATTGGGAATTTGTCTGGTTGTCGTTTGTTGTTTAATATTGGACTATGAGAATGATTTCATGTAGAGATGTGGACTGTTTTGGTCCTGCCTTTGGAGGTGTGCTCTGGGACAAATTTTCATTATTCAGCATTCATAAATTGTGTGCTTACGATTTGTATTGTGTAGGGTATGGAGAAGGTTGTTTTAGGATAGAAATAATAGTGGTTGGGACTGCCTAATTCTAAACCGTGGTTGATTAGCAGAAGCAGGTAATTTAGGAGTGTGTTGGTTAACTAGTTTTATCTACAGATGAAAATGACTAAAGAAGTGAAAAAGTATCTACCATTGATTGGCAGAAGCAGGTGATTTAGAGTGTGTTGGTTAACAGGTATTGTCTACAGATGAAAATAACTAAAAGAAAGTGAAAACAGATCCTCCACATTAGAAATTTAACAATGAATTAATGGGACTGAACAATCCAACCAAAAGAAATCAGAGAACAATTGGTCAAATGTCAAGGGTAGAAATAGCTCCATTCTCTAAAGAGCTCTATAACACAACATAAAATTTCTACTTTCAATCAAATTTTTGTTCCAAAACTGTGGATATCCCCAGGTGAAGTGTGTTTAATTCCTACTCTTCTTTGGTCCCTAAAATGAACTATATGAGCTATGAACAAATTATTCACAGTGCTAGCTATGGTTGTTCACAGTCCCAGTGTAGTGATTCATATTTCATAGGATAATATCTTTATACTTCAATGGGAAAGCTTTGTCCTCTATGTAGTTCAATCACATTTCACTTGATCATGTCTATGCCCCACTGCCATGGGCAAACTTTGTCTTCCATTCCCATTCAATCACATTTCATTTGATCATCCTTATGCTCCGGTGGATAATGCTATTCATGTATTGGGTTTTCCAATCCCAGGATCGTTTTTATAATTCAATTGGAAATACGTATGATTCATTTCAGTTTTGCATCATTTTTATAATTCATAAGTATCCTGCATTGCCATCTTGGTATTCACATAGTCATTCACATAGTCTAGGTAAGGGATTTTGTTCAAATAGTTGTCAACAAACTTCAAACTTCTCATCTTGGTATTCACATAGTCTAGCGAAGGGAATTTGTTCAAACAATGGTCAATTATCTTTTACCAGGGTTGTCGAGGAATGAACCATTCATACCCATCTTGTAGTACCATCTTCGCATCCACATTGTCTAACAAAGTAAAATTGGATATAAACTTGATGCAACTTTTCGGGAATGAATTATTCATACCTATCTTGCAATACCATCTTGGCATCCACGTAATCTAGCAAAGAGAATTTCGATATGAACTTGATGCAACTTCTCACCATGGTTGTTGAGGATTGAATTATTCATACCTATGTGGGAATGAACTATTCATACCTATCTTGCAATGCCATCTTGGCATCAAATAATATAACAAAGGGAATTTGGATATGCAATTGATGCAACTTTTCACCATGGTTGTTGAGGAATGAACTATTCATACCTTTCATACCTATGGTGGAGTACTATCTTGGCATCCACATAGTTACCTTAAAGGAATTTGTTCAAATAGTTGCCAACAAACTTTGCAGTACCATCTTGGCATTAACATAACCTAGCAAAGGGAATTTGGATATGAACTTCATGCAACTTCTCACCATGGTTGTTGAGAATGAACTATTTATACTTATCTTGCATTACCTTCTTGGTATCCACATAGTCTACCTTAAGGGAATTTGTCCAAAAGTTCAAACTTCTCACAATGGTTGTTGAGTAATGAACCTAGTGCATTGAGATAAGTTGAGACGAATGAACTTGTTGACGGTGCTCGAAATTCATTAACCAAGGGGGTCTCCATGTTAAGTATCAATTAGACCCGACACCTTTTGGAATAGAAGTCCCATCCGGGATATCGGCCTCATTCCCATGTATTCTTATAAGTTTTCCTTGGCTACAAAGTTCAACGCACGCGTAATCTTGGATCAACAAGTGAGTATGGGTGTTGAGTGTTCTATTGTATGTGTGTCAAGATTCTTCTACTGCAAAGGGAAAGGAAAGTAAGCCTCTAGGAGAGAGGTAATAGTATCACCTTAGTAGAGACACACGCACAAAAAATACCCATTTAACATTCAACGTAATAGTACACAAAGATGTGATGGTCATTGCAACCATTTTAAATAAGAAATATTTGTCTCACATCAAGCACAATAGTCTGCAAGGATGCCATAGTTATAGCAACCATTACAGCACATTCTCAATATGATAAGTACTAAATAATTGAAATAGTTTAACTATTTTAGCATGGATGAAAACAAAGATCCACAAAATAGTCTTACAAATATTCATAATCCATGCAGGAAGAACTTGCGAGTCATGAGGCTTCTGATATTAAGAAAAAGTCACAAGACACATCTATACAATGAACACCACTAGCCCCAATAGTGGAGCATTGGAGCCACTCCTTGCTCCCCAAAAGAGCTAACTTGTCTCTCTAATGCCTTGCAAATGGAGCCAAGGTGAAAAGTCCTTTGCTCATATAATGACGGTGTATATATAATTATTGGGGTGATGCTTCACCTCCTTGTGACTCTTTGACTCCCCTCATGACTGTCTAACTTCCTATGACTTTTCGACTTTATATGACTCTTCATATTCTATACATGTCCTTTAGACTTCCACTTTACAATACATTTTCGAATAGTAAATTACATAGTCTGCAATAATGATGTGGCATATGACGACTCATGACATGACATGACATGACACTGCTAACATGGACTTCTTGATGACATAGAAATGTCACGCCATTCTTGCTATTGTTGGCTACATGTCTTATTGAGGATGCTCTTCTATCCACCTCCTTATGGCTTAAAGTTAAGGTGTCTTCAATGATATCAAGTCTTGAGCTATGGTTGCAAATTGGTGCCCCTTTGTCTTCTCTTGATTTATCAGCTTGAATAATCATCTACAAATATGTATTCAGCATATTTCCCTTCTCCATCTCCTTCTTCATCATATTATCATGGTGTGATAGAGTACCTGCATCTACAATTCAATCATGACAAGACAACATCAGTCTGATAAACCCCTAGTCTAAGATGGTTTCTGTTGATCCTGACTGAGCCAGATCTAGGTGACAGGATGAGGGAGAGGTTCAATGACTATGCAATTGCACAACTCAGGAAGTCAAGGGTGAAGCTTGAGCCTTAATAATGTGCAATACGTAGTTCAGACTGGACTAGGCAGGAAAATTGCATAGTTTTAGCACTTAGTGAGCTAAGCTTAGGGGTGTTGCACTATTCCAGATAGTTGTGCAGTTTTGGGAGGCAGATCATACTTGGTGATTGTGCAATTTCATAGTTCAAGAGCTCAATGGATGAGCTTGAGCTCTCAGAGACTGTGCAATGCGCAGTTGAGGCTAGGCGAGAGAGCTTGATTGCACAATTCTTGGGGCCAAGGTCCAGGCTTGAGCACTGGAACTGCATGGTGTACAATCCTGGGAGGCAGAAATTGTGCATTGCATAGTGTCAAGGGGAAAGGTTGTAGCTTGAGGGTTGGAACTACATAATGCACAGTTGCCGAAGGTCGGATGAGACTAAGTTGCTAGGAAATTTTTGAAATTTGGCTAAGTGTGGGATGAGTGAGCTGATGTGAATAGTGATATGACTTGATTGTGGTCACGCATTTAGAACACTTGATGAAAAAAAAAACATAAATCTTCCAAGACATTTGAAAAATATTTTTTCCTTAGTGGGACAACTTTGGGATGGCTTACGACAAGTGCGACACCAAAGATACACTTTGCGACAACCGTGACAACACATGTGTGACAATACTTAAAACTTTGGAAATAAGTGTGAAGGATGCTTATATTGTTAGATTAACTCATTTTCACAAAGATAACCCCTTGAAACCACCAAAACAATCTTATATACATCGTGCAACACTTAACACGTGAAAAGATGACATTTTTCCTTTCTTGCAAAAGGGACCAAAACACTTAAAGAAAACACATGAAATGGGTCTCAATGATTGTGACAACAATATACAAGACCAAAGTAGGCTCTAAAATTTGGTGTAGGCCAAAATTTTGGAGGGTGTTGTAACAGTGACAATACTTGGCAACACATTAGTAGAATTCCAACATCTTTGTCTCGGTTAACTCTTTTATGCAAGGTCTCAATTCTTTAGGGAGTATTGATTCATCATGAAAATCACTTTGGCTTCCCCACTTACCCTATGAATAAACATGGTCCCTTTCGTGCCTCTCTCGGTTGAACAAAACCATAAGATTCAATAATATCACAATGTTTCAAATCCAAAAGGGTAGTGAAGTTTGCGGCTTTAGATTTTCACAGTATAGTTTTTCATCTCTAGTGTTGCTCCACTATGAGCAGGCCTAGACACTACCCTAATAGAGTCGCTAAAGGTGATCCAGATTTAAGCACGAATGCAACAAATTACAGAGATAACCATAAACATAGAGATGCAATGGAAATAATACTTCATTTCATTAATGTAGAATACTGAAATATGCTTACAAATAGAAATGGAAATAAACTAGCTAGAGCGATTGTAGCAAATCTCTGAGAAGAGATGTGCTGGCTACATGCCTCTGAACTGTGTTATAATGAGGCTCAAAGGCCTATTTATTGTTGAGAAACAATGGAAAACCTTAAACATCCAAAAACATAACCCTAGAAGATGAAACACCAAACTGTGGGCCTCGTTTGGGTAAATTGGTACATCAACTTCCCAGGGTCGTAACTTTGGCACCCGATCTCTGTTTGACACATACAGTAGCTTGTTAGAAAGATCCATCCGAACACTACAACTTTGGGAAGAGCGACATTAGTCCATGGACCCATGTTGCTCCCAGATTTCCCAAGAAACATCGTTTATGGCCTCAAAATGGCTACAGAAGTTCAGGACCCGAAAATATGCTAAAAATAGTAAACTGTGCTACAATTAAGGAAACTAAAAAATGGAAAGAGACAGTGGTGGGGGTCCAAGTGGAATAGGTGGGTGGCCACCAACATCCACCTGGATAATTCCTTCCCCCTTAGGAAGCAATGGTCCCCATTGCATTTAATTCCTCCATCTGTTGAACTTGGTCCCTTGTGAGTTGTTCTGCAATCTCGAATGTGTCCAGTAATGGTGGGAACCATGGTCGAGGGCAGTACACATTGAACACTTGGTGTAGGCGAAGGAATGGAGGAATGTTGTGCTCCAAAGCATTATTCCCCACAACCTTGGTACTGGTGTAAGGACCATGTCGGAGTGGTCGGAGCTTCTAATGGGCTCTTGTAAGGTGTTCTTTCTACAGATGAAACTAGACTTTGTTTCCCACCTGAAACTTGTGTGGTACCCATGTGGGTGAGGAGAAATTGTTCCTTTGTTCTGTCATGATTGTATCCCTTTGTTGTTGTTGTTGCGTGGAGGAACCCTTCATAGAGGTCATGGATGTGGTGACAATCTTACCCTTACTTTGGGAGTGAACCAGACAAAAAATGAATTTCCTAGTTTGGGAGATGATCGTGTTGCCTTTCTTAGCAGTGATCAAAGAGGTGGTGGTAGGTGAGGCTACTTCTGGTATCCTGCATAATGAATTACCCAAAGTAATAATAATAACGCGAGGCCTTGAATCATACACAACATGTCGCCTCCACAAGTATGGTTGGCCTAATAATACATCACAAACATCAAGAGGTGCAACATCACACAATACCTCATATATAAAGGGCTTCATGCTAAAGGGAAGGCGACACTACTAGCAAACTCAGATATCTCGTCCTTGATGAAGCCACCCGATACTGTACGATTGCGAGTGTGGTGTAGTTAGTAGGCCCAACCGCTTCACGACCTCTGCTGAACTGAGGTTCTTTTGGCTCTCACTGTCGATAATGAATTGTAGTGGCAAACCCTTCACCCACATATGTGAGTGGAAGAGACATTCCCCCTCCTCTGGATATTCAGGCTCATTCTTCTGGATCTTGGCAGCAGTAATAGTGGCGTTGGGCTCCGCACCAATGATCTACTTCCCTTTTCCATTATCCTTGTCGGGTTCTCACTCAGGGTGAGAACATGCATCTATTTCAGAAGCCTTCAACTCGTCCACCAGCAACTACTTGGTCCGACACTCACTTGCGTTGTGAGTGGGGCTCTTGTGGAACTCACACCACTTTCCTGTGTCCTTCTTTGGTTTTGTGGTGTTGTTCTTTTCTTGTGGCTTCGAAGGGTTGTCTTGGGTCACCCCGCCTTGGCTTTGTCCTTTGGTCTTTAGATTTGCAAATCCAAAGTCTCGCTTCTTTTGTTTGAACTTCTTCTCGATTTTGATAGTGTATCGGTATGTCGTGCCGAGCGAGGAGATGTTCAGGAACTCCAACTCTTCCTGGATGTATCTATGTAAGCGGCCATGGTACTTAAGTATCAAATGTAGCTCAGAGTCCTTGATACCCAACTGTTGGGCATGGAACCCCCCCACAGCAAGTTTTGGGGCTCAAAGCCCAAGTTTTGATCAAAGGTTCTGTAAGACTCTCCCGCTTCGGGCACGAAGAGTGAAGTAGAGGAAGAGTCATAGGGTTGTTTTCCCTAAAATATTGTAATGAAATGTAAAGTCATGTCGGCCTACCCATAGTCCGCGGACCATGGGAATATATAAATAGTGTGAAGTTCTAAGTGTAAAGATAGTGATTCTTGTGTGAGAAAAGAATAGGAATGGTTCAAGCTTAGAGGGAGAGTCTAAGTGTACTAGGTTGTAGTGGTAGGAAGAGGCTCTGCAGCTAAGTGTGCAGAGGCCTAGTAGAGTCCACATTTGAGTGCACGGACCCCTGCAGCTGAGTGCACTGGGAGGTGTCGAGTTTATAATCTAGATCGAAGATTAATAAAGAGAAGTTGACTCCTATTTTGGTGTATCTGTTGTGCATTGTCTCCTTTATATTTATATTGGTTTATTTTATTGTGTGCTTTGATATGGTTGCTGAATATGTTGTAATAATCATTAATCATATACACACAAGATAAGTAATTAGGTAATAATATATTAACAACAAGGAACTTGGGTATTATACAAGTTGTGCCCTGGTAGGGCTGCACGAAAGCAACATCATAGGGAGCGAAGGCATAGCAAGTGCGCGTAGCGATGTGCATGCAGGGTTAAACTGCAGATCTCCAAAATCTCATCAAACATCCACAAGGTGCAGAAACTTGGTTCTAGCATCCTCCCATACTACTTTGGGTGATACCTCAGTCCACGCTGTGCGAAATGTTGCCGAAAGGGCCACTAGTACCAGGATTTGTTTGGCTAAATCACCTCTGAACCTGGGTTAGGCCATACAAGCCAACAAATGGTTCCATTACCGGGAGCAGGATCTGCATAAGGGATGTTTGATGTCGTGCCACTGGAACCCAACAAAGAAAGAAATTGAAGAGTGGTTGGACAAGAAGATTCACGAGTTTGTGACATAGGAAAGCAAAACTCTGTGAGTATCTAAGGAACAGTGGTTGGAGCACTACTTGTATATGAAAATCCACAAAATTTTCTTTGCATCCTTTCCTTCTGAGTTGTATGAGTGGATCACGAAGTTAGTAGATAGCCAGGGAAGTTGTAGGCGCAATAAACCAATAGTGTGGACTCTAGAATTAGTGTGCAAACTAGAAGCGTCAAAAGATAAGATCAAGTGAGCCGTGGACCATTGGCTTGACTAGATAATAGGAGTATTTATCATTGAGTTTGTAGTAGACACAACTGTTAGCTACAATGAGGCAGAATGACATTTTCTCAAGGGACTGCGAGGTAAGTATATTAAATCTTTGAACACTTGGATTAAGATGCTATTGTGTGAAAAGCGGGTTATGCAAATAAATTAATGTTTGGGACTACGTGGAGTGGGAAGATCTACAAAAGTGGAAGTAGTGAATAATTAGAAAACAACCCCTTAATTTCACCCTCGCGGGAAAGTGAGGAAGAGCTCGCGAAGGTTTCTCCAAGAAGCACGGTTAGTTTGATAAGGTAGCAAATTCCATGTTTACCACCTCCACCCACACTGCCACTTGTTTCACCCCCCTCACCTCCATCTCCACCCACTCCACCTCCGCCACCTCCACAGTTCAATATGGCGAGCGCGATCAAACTACCCTTATTTAGAGGAGTAGGGAATGAAGATCTGAAGAAATTATGTTTCGTGGTAAGAGCGGTATGGGAAGCACAAGGTGTCATAGATGAAAAGATTAAGAAAGCCATGCTAGTAAGCACGCTGCATGGTATATCAAGCATTCTAATTACCATCCAAACATAGGAATTGTAGAAATCCAAGCCGCACTGAATAGGGAATTTAGCAGGCCAAAGTTAGAAACACAATTAATCATCGAGTTTAAAGAGATTGCGATGCTCCTGGGTGAGACCCCTAGGATCTAGATCAAAGGCTGAAGAGTATGATTCACGAAGCTAATATGACGTTGACGGATGGACACCATCACGCATGGTTTGTAGCATCCCTAACACCACACTTGAGGATGGCACTGTCACAGCAGAAACTTTACACCCAGGTCGAAGCGTTGGAAATGGAAATGAGATTACATGAGACCCCTATACAAGACCATGGGTTGGGAGTCCAAAAAATCCACGTGCGGCTACAAAATCTATGTCTGGAAATGTAGAGTTTGAAACACGATAGGGCACTTTGGTCAGAGGCACGTGAGGAAGTATGGTGCATAAAATGCAAAGGCCATGGCCACGAAAAAGATCACTGTCCAGTGTTCGTGAACTACTTGGCAGGAGGAGCGCTGATGTCATTGAGATCAGAGGCACAAGCAGGGCCGAGCACGACACCTGCTTTAAGGTGCCCGTTTTGTCAAATAGGAGGGAAACATACTACGAATAATTGTCATTTGTTGCATAAGTATACACAGACATCCCAATATTTGTTTTGTAATTTCTGCAAGTTAGTAGGCCACGATGAATGCACTTGCTGCAGTTACAAACTAATGATGGATTAGACCCCTGCCTATAGGGTGCAGACCGAAACGCGAGCCCTTGATCTAAATGTGGGGCTGGTGCATGCTGTATTTCAGGGGTGCAATTGAGGATGAGGTGGAATGGGACCAAGAAGGGGTCGTGGACAACTAATTTGTTACAATTGCGGAGGACCAGGGCACTATGCTCACGATTATACCAACCTGACAAGAATATCATGTTTGTATTGTGATTAGTTTGATCATGGGACATAAGACTTTCCTTTGCTGAGCACAAGGATGCACAAAAAAGGGGTATTCTAGATTCCTTCGACTTAGAATATACAAGTGATGAGGTCTAAGTCGCGTGAAGAAGACCTGAATGTAAACATGATGCTCAAAAGTGGTATGACCATGGGAGATGATAAGGGGAAGCAACCAAAAGAAAGTATGTGGATTCACAAGGCTCCTACAAAGGAACTTGAGTTTGACTTAGAATGCGCAAAGGAGATATTCATGGAAGCTACGAAGAGCTTCACGAAGGCCTCCACTTTAGATAGTAAGGATCAACTAGAACGAGGAATGGATCCTTCAATGCTCACTACCTTTCTGGAGACATGCATGAAAATGTTGTGTGACAGCAAAGCAGTTAAGGGACTACAGGAACTCATCACCAGGTGCACGGAGTCAAGAGAACCCCACGTGATCCAGAAACTGGGGAAGCATGCATTGCGCACTAGAAGGGAAATGAGGTTGACTACACATAATGGTGAGTATGAAATGGATCAGGTAGTCCTAGATCTGGGTTCGAACGCAAATGTATTACCAAAGAAAACATGGGAACGCATGGGCAGACTCGCATTACAATGGTCCCCTATTCAATTAAGAATGTCGGACCAACAAAAGATTTTTCTCATGGGGAGATTGCAAGGGGTAACAATAGATACTGAAGGTGCGAGCGCGTAGGTAGATTTTGAAGTAATAGAGATTTTCAATGACAATAACCTCTATCCTGCGCTGCTAGGAATAGATTGGGCCACCGATATGAATGGAGTCATAAAGCTGAAGAAGTGCAAAATGATCTTCGAGAAAAAGTCACTACGCGTAGTAGTACCACTAGATCTAGCCGAAGGAGCATGCTACGTTGAACCATTGTGCGACGATAATAGTGATGATGATCTGATCGTATTTACAAGATAACGTGCAAGACCAGAATTGGGTGAATCCGAGTGTAGATGGGAGAATCTCGTGGGAGCGTGAAAGCTCCTGCACTTCAGATTCAGACAAAGAAGTAGAGCAATGGCAGAATCAACTACACGAAGTAACAATGCTTAATTGCAACATGATGATTACGTCACTACGTTGCATGACTACAAAGGCAAGGGAACTACCGACATATGATGGATTGTTAGTAGTGGATGAAGTTCTAAGCCGATTTGAATGCACGGTACCAGAACAGCAATGGTTTGATGCGCTGAAGTGGGCACTACACGTAACACCCGTGCGATGGTGGGGTACACATCAAGGAAATTTTGAGGACTATCGCGGATGTAGAAGGATGATGCACCGACGATTTGGGAAATCAAAAATATGGCTAGAAGACAAATATGACAGACGATATGACCCACGCATGCACCTCGCGAAATGGACCAAGGTATATGGGGAAGAGCCATAGCTTGAATGGGTACATTTATTCTACCATACCCTGGATTTCATACCCATGAACTGGTATACTGAGACAGAGCTCCGACATGGTACGAGTGAATGGGATGTCTTTCGCGAGGGATTTTTGCTAACATTCACATTTAAAGACCATTGGTCAGATACTGTTGACGATGTGCTACAAGTAGTAAAAGCTGCCATCTTCAAAGTAACACAGGAGCCAATGGAAATGCTTTAGCTAGTATGGGTGATATAGTTAAGCAGTGCCCTAGAATGTTATAACGTGGAGGTGGAAGAGGATGATGAGGACCCATGAAATATTAATATTCCAGAAATAGAAGGCTATCGTGAGGTTTGAGGACCATCAATTGAGGATCTCAACATCACCGCACTACTAAAAGCAAAGCAGGTAAACATTGGCACAGAAGCGGAGCCAAAGTACGCGACACTTGGGGACTATTGGGATGATGCTATGATAGATAAGGTCACTGAGTTACTCCGTGAATACCAAGACTTGTTCCCGACCAAAATCACGGACTTAAAAGGGATCATTGGTGACTTAGGGATGATGAAGATCACTTTGAAACTAGATATGAAGTGAGTTAAGAAGTGACCTTATCGTTTGAATCGAAAGTATAAATACAAGGTCCACAACGAATTAGACAAGATGCTCGCAGCCAAAATTATTGAACCAATAGAAGAATCTAACTGGGTGAGTCCTATGGTAGTGCAGGAGAAAAAACAGAAAGGCAAAATAATAATATGCATGGACCTCAAGAAGCTTAACGATGCTTGTGTACATGATCCATTCCTGATGCCATTCACAGATGAAGTCTTGGAGAATGTTGGTGGTTAGGAAGCATACTCCTTTATGGATTGCTTCTAAGGGTACCTTCAAATCAAGATCGCACTGGAAGATAGGAGCAAAACAACCTTCGCAACAAAATGGGGCTTCTTTCAATACAACGTTATGCCCTTTGGACTGAAGAATGCGCCAGCTATATTTTCACGGATCATGGTGGCCGTGTTCAAAGAATACATCCACAAGTTCTTGGAAGTCTATCTGGATGATTGGATTGTCTTTGGATTAGTTAGACACCATGTAGCGAGCTTACACTTGATGCTGGATACTTGCCGCCGACACCAAATTGTGCTAAACTTTAAGAAGTGCACATTCCTCATTCCTTTTGGAAACCTGCTAGGACATGTGGTCTGTAAGCAAGGCCTAATGGTGGACCCTGTGAAGATTGTCGTTATTCTGAATTTGGAAGCACCACGAAGTGTTAAACAACTGCGTGCTACGTTGGGGCACAACGGATACTATAGGAAGTTCATCAAAAGTTATGCCCAAATAATAGCACCGATGGAAAAGCTATTGAAAAAGGATGCTATATATTGCTGGAATGATGATTGCATGAAAAGTTTGGATGTCCTAGAAGAGAAACTGGCCTCTGCTCCCATCCTCATGTTCCCAAAATGGGATGTGGAATTTCATGTACATGTTGATGCGTCGTGTATTTTGCTAGGAGCTGTACTCACGCAAGAAGGCACGGAGGGCGTGGATCACCTGATCATGTTCGCAAGTCAGAGACTATCTAAAGCTGAAAAGAACTACTCCACTACTGAGCGCGAAGGGTTGGCAATGGTGCATGCACTCCCAAAATGCCGACACTATTTACTTGGCAGACATTTCAAGATGTATACTAATCATTCCACGTTAAAATATATGGTGAACAAGCCTGTGTTGGGGGATAGCATTTTCAAATGGCTGTTACTGTTTCAAGAATATGATTTTGAGGTCATTGTCAAGCCGGGATGCCTAAATTCAGGACTGGATGACTTGTCACAAATTGAAACGGGTGAGGAACCAACAAATTTGGGGGAGGGACTACCTAATGCACAACTCTTCGCAGTGCATGTCGCGGACAGCCACTTCGAGGATATAATCCATTTTTTAACAATAATGACCGTGCTAAGGGAATACTCAATCCAACAAAAGAAGGAATTAGTGGTGCGCGCGACAAACTTTTCTGCCAACGCAGGGCACCTCTACAAAATGGGAAATGATGAGATATTGTGAAGATATGTACCTGAATTTGAACGAGATCAGATCCTCACGGAAGCACATAGGGGTGCTACATGAGGACACTATGCAAGACGCATGACTGCATAGAACATTCTTTGTGCTGGGTTATGGTGGCCAACCCTACACCAAGATTCAAAAGCGCATTGTCGGCACTGTGACATATGTCAAAGGACTGAGAAACCATCACGAAGGGATGAGATGCCACTAAATCCACAAATGACGTTGTAGCCGTTTGAAAAAAAAGCACTCAACTTTGTGGGACCGATCAAACCTTAGGGAAAGATGGGTGCGTGCTACATTATCACCGTGACAAAGTACCTGACACGATGGGCAAAAGCACAACCGATCAAAGACTGCATGGCCGCTACAGTTGTGAAGTTTTAATTCAAAAATGTGTTGACATGATTTGGTTGTACGAAAATCTTAATGAGTGACCACAGAACACATTTCCTGAATGAAACCATCAGCGCGCTCACAACAGAGTTCTAGGTGTATCATCAGCAAAGTACACCGTACCACCCGCAATCCAATGGGACAGTAGAGGCATTCAACAAAATACTGGAGACTGCACTGACCAAAGTATGTAATGTGCAGTGAAACGACTGGGACTTGTGCATACCTACCTTATTATGGGCGTAAAGAACAACGTGCAAAAAATTGATGGGCCAGACACCTTTCCGGCTAGTCTATGGCACGAAAGTTGTCATGCTGACAGAATACATCATACCTAGTCTGTGAATAGCAACACACACAGGCATGTTGGACCATGAAGCCTTGGAAGAAAGGCTCACGCAATTAGAAGAACTCGAGGAAGAACAATTTCTGGCTAGTTTTCATCAGCAGGTAGAAAAGCAACATGAAAGGGCCTGGCACGATCATCATATCAAGTTGCGCACCTTCAAGGTAAACAACATAGTACTGTTGTACGACAATAAATTTGAAAAATTCCAGGGAAAATTCAAAATGCACTGGCTGGGACCATACATGGTTAAGGAGGTTACAGACGGAGGTGCCATCCAGCTAGTTAAACTAAATGGCAAACCCTTCTGATGCAAGGTAAATGACAGTCGCTTGAAGCCCTACATGGGTGGGCCGTCTATCTGACTAATCAACTGTGGCATAGTCTTCGTGACCTGAGGAGCCAGACCAGGGCGCGGGACTATAAACGCAAGCAACAGATGTTGGTACCAAGGTAAGGACACAATTCATCAAGTGTGCGGTAGGTCCAACGAACTGCAGAGCAGTGCGCTGCAGACTTCTGAGCCATATGAGACTAGTTGGAGGGGCTCTCTGCCAAGATCAATGCACCAGCAGAGTGATTTGGGATGAGTCACGATGATTGTGTTGGGGGTTTGTTGGGCATGGAATCCCCCCACAACAATTTTTGGGGTTCAAAGCCCAAGTTTTGGTCACAGGTTCTATAAGACTCTGTGAATTGCAGGCGCGGAGCGCGAAGTAGAGGAAGAGTTATAGGGTTGTCTGCCCTAAAATATTATAACGAAATGTAAAGTCATGTCATCCTACACATGGTCTATAGACCATGCGAATGTATAAATAGAGCGAAGCTCTAAGTGTAATGATAATGATTCTTGTGTGAGAAAAGAATAGGAATGTTTTTAGATTAGAGGAGAGTCTAAGTGCACTGGGTCATAGTGGTAGGAAGAGGCTCTGCAGTTGAGTGCGCAGAGGCCTAATAGAGTCTACAGTTGAGTGCATGGACCCCTACAGCTAAGTGCATAGGGCGGTGTCGAGTTTGTAATCTGGATCGAAGATTAATAAAGAGAAGTTGATTCCTATTTTGGTGTATCTGTTATGCATTGTCTCCTTTATATTTATATTGGTTTATTTTATCACGCGCTTGGATATGGTTGCTAAATATGTTGTAATAATCATTAATCCTAGACACACAAGATAAGTAATCGGGTAATAAAAGATTAACGGTAAGGAACTTGGGTATTATACGGGTTGCACCCCGGTAGGGCTACGTGAAAGCAGTGCCACAGGAAGCGAAGGCATATCAAGTGTGTGTAGAGACATGCATGCAGGGTTAAACCGGGGATCTCCAAAATCTCATCAGACATCCATAGAGTGCGGAAACTTGGTTCTAGCACCCTCCCATACTACTTCGGGTGAGACCTCAGTCCGCACTCCGTGGACTGTTACCGAAAGGGCCAGTAGTACCGAGATTTGTTTCGCTAAATCACCTCTGAACTTGGGTGAGGCCCACACAAGCCAACACCAACTGTGTGTGAAGGGGATGAAAAATGTTTGTGAACTCTGGCACATCTTGGTCCCTTCCTTGCCGCAATGTGGGCCATTTTATGTATTTGTCCTCATAGCTCTTGACAAGTAAATACTGCTCCTTGATGGCATCCCGAAATAAATTCCAAGTGGGGATGACTGAAAATAGTGAGCCCATACTTTCATCCTTCTGCTCGCAGTAGGTTTCCCACCAGTCTTTGATATGGGGGGCTGCTTTGAGAAGAGTGAAAATAATCTTTTCCCCACTAGAAAAATCATGAACAGAAAAATAACCCTCTAACATATTTAACCATTTATTGATGGCATTTGCATCTATCTGACCCTCGAATATGGGGATTTCCAAATTAACTTGTACCTTAGACGGTGTGGCATTTCCAGAGTAGCTGTTGGAAGCCGATGCGTCGCCCCTGGGTAGCTGTTGAAGGATCTGGGCAAAGTTGTCCATCATCGCGTTCCTTTGTCACTCGAGGGCTTCTTCAAGCAATATTTTCATAGGATCCCCTACCCCCTCATCTTTCTTCTCATCCGCCATGGGAGGCCGTTGGGATTTTCAAGGCTAGTCTTGCAAAGGTTCGACCAGTTCAAGCCCTAACTCCTTATATCCCAGGCTCGTTGGGGACATGCAAAGAAAAATAGAGAAAAAGCAGACCACTCTGATACCATTGATCCAGATTTAAGTAGGAATGAAACCAATTATAGAGATAACCATAAACATAGAGATGCAGTGGAAATAATACTTCATTTCATTAACATAGAATACTGAAACATGTTTACAAATAGAAATGGAAATAAACCAGCTAGGGTGATGGTAGCTTATCTCTGAGAAGAGATGTGGCGGCTACATGCCTCTGAACT
>APFE030940368.1:81500-102606 GCA_000404065.3 Pinus taeda
AACTGTGTTACAATGAGGCTCAAAGGCCTATTTATTGTTGAGAAACAATGGAAAACCCTAAACATCCAAAAACTTAACCCTAGAAGATGAAACACCACAATGTGGACCCTGTTTGGGTAAATTGGTACATCAACTTCCCGGGGACGTAACTTTGGCACCCGATCTCCGTTTGACACGTACAGTAGCTCATTAGAAAGGTCCATCCGAGCACTACAATTTTGGGAAGAGAAACATTTGGCCATGGACCCATGTTGCTCCCAGATTTCCTAGAAAGCATCGTTTAGGGCCTCAAAACAACCCCACAAGTTTAGGACCCGAAAAACTGCTAAAAATAGTAAATTGTGCTACAATTAAGGAAACTAAAAAACTGAAAGAGACAATTGTGGGGGTCCAAATGGGATAGGTGGGTGGCCACCAACATCCACCTAGATCAACGAGAACACAAAAATTGCTCCGTTGCCAGCGAGCCTGGATAGTACCTTGGTAGAGTTGCTTGCTTCACCTCTCTAAGTAGGAAACCTTTATCTTCTTTCACCTTTATTTATATATTTAAGAGGATTGTGCACTGGCACTTATTCATTTTATGGGTAGAAGAGGGATCTTGACTTATTGATAGTATGAGAGGTTCTTCCTTCATAGAAGCATATAGAGGCGATTTAGGTTTCTCATTTATATTTTCCCCTTTTCCTCTTCAATTGATTGGATAAGCATGAAGATACCAAAACATGAATAATCAAGTGTGGGCATAAGGTTTCCTAAATAGACACAAGTATCATGATTTTACCAAAATTCTCCTTACAAACGAATCATATTTTCTGTCGAAACTTCATTAAACAAAAGACGTAACCAACACAAAGGAAGAGGACCAAAGATTAGCCAAATGTTTTAGTGTCACAAGACTCTTTTCAATTTTTCCACATTTCCTTTTGAACCAGCATAGAATCTTCATGAAAGGTCTTACAAAACAAAACAAAATCCAACACACAACAAGGAAGCAAAACCAAAAGACTAAACGGAAGGAGGCTAACTGAAATATGAGAAAATACAAGACAAACTATAGAAAATAAATGCAGGATGAATGTGCAGGTGAACTAATAGGCAACTAGACCTACCCCTAACCTAATCATCTAGAAGGAGGGTCACGCATAATGAAATTTCTGATGAAGCCATCATAACTACCTTTGACCTACATTCACAAAGATATTAGTAGTTAAAACTAATATAAAGCAATGTGCAATAGAACAAAAAAGAACTTGAATAACTTGCACAAAAATTTGAAGCTATCTCCTATAAATAGAAAGATAGGCCATAGCCAGTACTTCTAACATGTTCAAATTATTGCCTTATTGTTGAAATCCATCATTCAAAGAACCTTGAAAGCTTCTTGCAAATGTGTCTTCAACTACACCAAACTCAGAAAGAATGTAGAAAGATCAAATTTTTCTATTTGTGATAAAGCTTGCCAAGTAATATTTCTCCAACCATTTAGCGATTGGAACATAAAATTTGTGACAATCCTCTTGAAAACCCCGAAATATTTGAAAAGATGAATTTTCAATTAGAGGCACAAGATGACGATGAGAATCTTGCGAGGGAAAATGGATGTGATCATATTCAACAAACATGCCATGATAGTGAGGATTTATCATAACCATTAGTGAGTGCGGAAGGGCCTCAACTGGTTGAAAAGTACCTAGATAGTGATATGTGAAACCATAAAGATCAAAGGGTGTAAAACAACTGTCATTGGATGTGATAATGGGGAAATAGTAAGTTGAATGACAGTGATCAAAAGTAGAATCATGCTTACATGGGATGATTAAAGCATCAGATTCCTAGTTTGTAATTACCAAATATAAATCAACTTGAACACTTCCACAAATGCTTTTCATAATAGAATCATCTTCCTCGCATGATGTGTAACAAACCATTTTCTTATATCTGGTCACACACTACACTAGCATTGTAATCATCTAAAGAAGTAAAAAGGAATGCTTATATAGCAAACACATGAATCCATCCACGATAAAACAAGTGAAGAAGAATTTGATTCATCAAATAATCCATGCATTCACTAGTGCTCAAGAGGATTTCAAGTTCAATGAAGAAAAATATTAGCATTAGAATATTCACAAGAAGGATCAAGAGTTGACTATTTTCAAAAGAATGTGATGGGTTGTTACAGATCCATTTGGGCACATTACTCCCATCATCCAGGTCAGTGTTTTAGGTCTCATCAAACCCTAATTTCAGTTGCTACATTCCCTAAATAGGTAACCCTTTTGAATTCCTCCTTCCTAGATAGTTTCATGACTTGAAGACATCCTAAAATGACCTCTAAAGGGACCAGTGTAGGTAGTCCCATGTAAGGGTGCACTGTAGAGTAGTTGAGTCCATGCCAGGGTGCTTTGCAGAGCACTTAGGCCCTTTTTCACCTGCGCTGGGTGAGATTGAGCGAAATTCACATAGGGTTTGGGGAATATTCTTATCTCTTGGAGTCATCTAGAAGTTTCCCTCACTTATCCCCTCCTATGAGCTCGAAATTGGATAGGCTAAGGATTCATTAACTTCCTATCCTATCATCCCTTCCTCCATGGAAACTAACTCTAACTTTGAAATGTCATTCAATACCCTCGTTTATGACAAAACCTCCTCCATCTTCCTATAAACTGAGCACTCATGTAAGCGATCAAGAGCTGAACTTTGATGATTGTAAGGAGATAATTTTAGTTTGAGAATTGAGACTATTGTAAGTGTCGTTATGCCATCAAATTGTCATGCTTATGATGTGATGTGGATGGAACCAAAGCTGGAGGAGTGACTTCGAATCAGACTTCATGGTTGTAATTCTTCCTTCTATTCAATGAAGTATTTGAACCTTTTTCCATATGCTTATCTTGAGATGTGATGCTTATATGTGTGAACATATCTGATTCCATTTACTTGTAATCAATAGATCTTTTGCTTTGATCGGTTCTTTGTCTTCTGTTGATGTTTACAGGTACTTCTCAAGTGTGCTAAGTATGGGAAGGAGTGAAAGGAATGATACAAAGGGGATGAGAGGAAAGTGGAACTACACATAGGTCTTCTCATTCTCTTTGTCTTATCTATTGCTTATAGGAAAAGGCTAACATGCTTTAAACTACTGTTCTAGATATGGCTACTTATCTATGGAGTTAGTATTTATCCATAGATACCAAATTCTCCAAAAAAAATTGGTGACTCCACTGTGCAATGATCATTGTTCCAGGTAGCTTATCCACATCCTAGGACACTCTAGCAGACCTTACTTCCTTTCATTAATTGTATTTCAGCATTGTTGAAGTGTTATTTGGTTAAAATTTGAGGTTAGATAACTCTTGAGTGGCTTTTCAGGAATCAACGCAGGTTTGATCAAGGGATAGTGCTCTATAGAGCACCCTTGAGTGAGAGACAGTGCTCTACAGTGCAGTTAGGTCCTCTTTGACCTGCGTTGATCCACCTTAGGGAAAATTTTCACCTTTGGATTGGGTTTTTTCTCCAAATTTCCTTTTGTTTATGCTTGCTGAAAGATCAATGATTGCATTATGTCTCCGACATAAACTTGTATTTCCTTTTTCAACCCTACTTTGACATAATTGATTAATGTTTCTTAAATGATTTCTTTGTCATTATCGATTCATTGTCAAAGTTAGATTATAGTCAATTAATATTTGTTCAAAAGAAAGTGTTGTAAAAGTCTTCTTTTCCTTCGAAATTGAACTGTCGTAAAGTATTCATTATTATAAAAAGATTGATTGATTGTATGTGCATTAGTATCCTTTTTTTTCATCATAACATTAATGGATTGGAAAAGAAAAACTTACATTGTTCATATTGTAGTTTGTGAATGCTTGAAAGGAATACCTAGGGAAATTGCTTTAGATGTTCTCTTTGCTCTTTGTCAAAGATCTGATTGCTCTATCCCTACTAGCTAAGGTTTTCATTGTTCAATTGAATGAAAATAATGCTTATCATATTAGTTGCATTTTAGGAATTGCAAACATATATCACATGGTGAACCTTGAAAGGAAAATTCTAAAGAATATCAACTTAAAATTTATCTGAATTTACCTAATGGAGCATTGTCACCTAACGAAAAGCATTTAGTGGTTCTAGGCTAGAGATGTGTTCCAACATCGTAAAACAAAGCAGTTGTCACTACCTTGTCTACAATACATCCCGAGTGTGATACCTCATTCCACATACGTGAGTATATCGTAGCTCTTCCATGTACCTTCAGGTATATAGGGTGGTTTTACAGTGCGTAAAGTATATGGGAATGCTCTCACTGTGCAGTTTTGCATTAGAAAACACTTATATGGATTGGGAATCCACATGCTTCCAGGTATATATGGGAGGAAAACACTAAGTTTCTATCCATACTTAGATAACCAAGTCAGCCGCCTTGTACACTGTGATATACCAAACACAAAATTTGGGGAGATTGCCTTCCTGTACTTCTCGATTTGCCAGGAGGTATTCTGTAGTTCACAATTTCTTGGTAAACCTTTTGCCTAGATTATTCCTCTTTTGTTTTGTTATGTTACTTTGATTAAAATAAAATTAATTGACCATGGATAACATCCTCCATGCTCACTCCTTAGTTGATCTTAGGTTGAAACATATGGCGACAAATTCGGAGTCCAGTGATCAAGGAATTCATTTTTATGGGAATCCTAGTCCTTTTCCTCTCGAAAATATTGGTTCTCCTTATATGGATACATTGTCCCTTCCAGGATTTACCATTGGCTTGCTAGTATGGTTGTTTTCAACCTCCTGGGTTCAAAATGTCATGATTTATCCATAATCAAGTACTCCTCCAACTGGACAAAATCAACCTCTAGTTGATCCTAAAGTTGACCCTTTGCATTCTTCCTCAATTGTTTCTTCCTCCCCTTCTTCCTCTTCGCCTCGTGAAAGTATTGGTACTAGTAACCAGGTGGCTAAGAAGAAGAAGAAAGGGAAGAAGAAGAAGATGAAACAAATTCAGTAGAGGGCCAACCAAGCAACCATTTCTTTGAATGAAACATCTGATGAGAAACCATTCATCAAGCCTCAAAAAGTTTGATATCCATGCAAACTTTATGCGCGAGACCATTTTCTTCGAAATTGTTTTGGTATTCCTTAGATCTTAGAAGAATGGTCTTCCCGTTCACATCATCCTATGTCATCAACTTATGGAGATCATGTTGGTGACACACCATCAACTAGTGGTAGTAAAGTTCATGGAAACAAGGGTAAAGTTAAGTTTCTTTGTAGGTTATGTGAAGGGAATCACCCCATTCACCTTTGTCCCTATCTGGATGAAGCCAAAAAAGTGTTGGGTAACCATCCTGCTTCTATGCGGCGACTTCCATCTGGTTATGAGAGACTCTCCCTTAATCCTTCACTAGTTGATGAATTGACTAAACAAACTTAACCGTCGATCAAACCCACTCTCTCTGAAAGTGAATCCTATGAGTCTATACCTGACCCAAATCAATAGGTCAAGGAAACAATTGAACCGATTTCACCTTCAGTTAATCGTACCTTTCCCATAGAGAGTGAATATGATACCACTCAGGTTCTTTTCCTTTCTTCATATTCCAATGAGCTTGGGGGCAACCCTCCTATTCCATCAAGATAGGAGGAAAATTCTCCCATTCTTGTAACTCACAAGGGTAATTCTCCAGTTCTTACGGTACCCCCTCTAAGTAGTCTAGTCACTTCCTTTGATTGGAATCGTTTGGCAAGATGTTGTATTCCTTTTTATGTACCTTTCCAGATCATAGTGCAAGTTTGTAATATGCTTTTATCTAGAACTATTATAGATAAAGATGCATTTGTGAGTATCCTTTCCTCCATTGCTTGGCAAGCACTTGGTTCGCCGCTGCTTGTGCTTGTTACCTAGAATCTATTGGATTTTAACAGAGGAACCAATCAACCATTAAGGATCCTTCCTCAGTTACCTATTACTTTGGGAGGAAAATTTTTTTATCTCAATGTGACGGTAGTCCCAAGCCCTTTAGATTACAATTTACTCCTTAGGCGTGACTATGTTTATGACATGGGAGCTATTGTTTCAAGACTCTTTCAAGTGATGTGTTTCACACATGAAGGCAAAATTGTTACCGTTGACTAACTTTCATTTCCTGGTCCAAATATGGCTTCCAATCAACCATCTTCCCTAAATGGTCCTTTTGTACCATTGGTATCATCCTTGCCATAGGTTAATTATGTGGAAACCAATTCCTTGCCTACATCAACTGACAATCAATTTTGTGATGTTGTACATTATGTACTGGAGGCATTGGAACTATATCTCTCTAATGAATTCCTTGCTACGAATCCCTTCCAGAGCAGTGTTCTCCCATTTGATGAGAACCTCTTGGAAGTCATGACCTCTTATGGGTCATGAACAAGGAATATCAGCATAGTTCCTTGTCTTGTGTCAAGCTCGTTAAAAAAATGAAACAAGGAATATGAGGATAATTCCTTGTCTTGTGTCAAACTCGTTAAAAAATGAAACAAGGAAGATGAGGAGAGTTCCTTATTGTTATAGACATATTTGGGCACTGCAACCCCAATATTATATGTCCATAAACCAAGGGCTTCTTAGTTCCTAAAAGTGTTGTTTCATACCCTAAAGGAACAAGGTCAGCTGATTACTTCATCTCCCAGAAGTTCTCCATGAAAAACTGCTCAGAACTAGTCAAAAATGGACCATCTCACCTACTCCATGGTCAAATTGCGATGCATCCCACCTAATGCACATGGGGGGTGTGATGCATACTAAAAATCCCTTCTATGGGGTGCGATGGGCGAGAGTAGACAAATGGCAGAGACAGTTTGCAAGGTGGATGATCATGGAATCTTCCAGAAACTTATCCTGTGACACTTGCCTCTCTGAGTTCACCCAAGGATGCGTAAGAGATCATGAAATCTCCAAGTGGAATTGAGAACTATCAGAGAAATGACACTAATCAAAAAACCAGAAGCTGACTCAACCACCTGCAAACATCTATATATGGATCCCTCATCCTAGAGATCCAAAGGATGGAATTTTGCATCTTGTAAGGAAGTGGTGTTGGTTTCTTTGTGGAACATCATAGTGTTGGGTGATCTAGCTTTTCATGAGGTGAAGAGGGCTTTCATGCTGGGAGGATGGTGCTGGGTCAAATCAATGGGTTGTAATCCTCTCTTCTACTACTTCTACCAATAAAGCTATTTGAGTTTTCCTCCATATTCTTGTATATCTCTGAATCTCATAGTGATATATGCATTTGTATGGTTAATATATATTGGATCCTATATCGTTTATGGTTATATATCTCTATGCTTTGATGGTATTATGTTGCTTTGACTCTACAGGTGTTCTTTGAAGTGGGACAAGTAAGGAAAGAGTGGCGAAGCTCTGTCAAAGGGGAGAGGAAACAAGCAAGGAGCCAAGAAAAAGACTGAGGTTGGTACTCTCTACTTCTCTCTCATCTATTTCTCATAAAGGAAAACACAAGTGACTTTAGTTTGTTTGTTTCTACGATAGCTACTTGTCTTAGTGGGACTAGCAGCTCTGGATGGACACTAGTTTTCCCGATAACAATCACTGTCGATTGCCGATTGTGTAATGCGTCGATAATGTTGTTAGTGTAAGGTTTAAGGGGTGGGCCACCCAATGTGGACTCGACCCCCATTAATATATGCATTGGTTTTTAAATATATCACATGTAACTAAAATAAGAGGAGTGGAATTTGATCCCCTAACCCCTCCTTAACAACCTTTCTCTTTTGCGAATGCGCTAACTACTCACATTGATAAATCTGCTCACTTTGTCAGAATTTGACAAATTTTACATGGATTATACACCTCTCGTCGCCACGAGCGCAACGGTGTTGTCCATTGCTCCATTAGAGTTTTTCATTTTTTGGTCATTTCCAAAATGCACGTGGAACCATGATTTCAGTGAAAATAGGGAGCAGAACCATGTGCCATGAAATTTTCCCAAGGAGGTAAAATTTTGCCATGTGGGAATATAGTCAAGATTATACTTGTTTTTCATGGTTCTCCATAGGGATCGCAATGGAGAGATTAGATTCGTGATCTGACTTGCAGATTTCCAATCCATCCATGGAGCAGAATCTTTGAGGAATCCCAAGGGAATCTAAAAGACTCCTTGAGCCCAAAATTCTCAACTTCTCAGAATTTGGATTTTGGGCAGTCGATTCAGCACTACTCGACGCCAAAAATCTGATGGTGTCTTCATATTTATTATTCTCTCATTTCTTATTCTAGTCACTTTTCTAAGTACCAGTGCAGATGTCCACATTCTTGTGTGAGTAGTCATCTTCATACAATCAATGCCTTGAGATTGATTGTTTGAGCAACTTCAGCAGTGTGACATCCACTTCTTCAGATGGCTCTTGGTTGTGAGGTATATGATGTGTTCATGCACTTCTTCTTTATGCATTATGTGACACAGATCCTTGATTGATGTTGATGCAGGATCTTGTTTATTACATGTTGTCATGATTCCTTGCTTGATTTGATGCGAAATCTTTTATGTGATGTACTTGTTGTCATAACTCATCAAGTTATACTTTGAGATCCCTTGTTGTATGTTGTTGGGATACTCTTTTTGTTTTCATGCATGTTTTTGTATTGATATCCCTTTGTTCCATGTTGGCGGGATGCTCATCATGCATGTTTTTGTGTCATACTGATAGGAGTCTTTTGATTGAGAATTCCAGTAGTGGAATATCTCTTAGAGCCACTCCTATGAGAGGGAATTTTTCCTTGTATGATCAAGACATCATCTCTGTGTACATCACCTTTATTGACAACACTTAATGCAGTGGTCTACACCATCTTGACACCAGGGCCCGGAGACATAGTCCCTCCTAGACGAACTCTGTTATCAATGTCTTATGTTTTCATGTGTTGATGATTGACATGTTCCTCTTCTTTACAGCATGCAGATGTATTCATTAATATTCTTTTAAAATACAATTTAACATATCATGGAAGTAAAAGGCCTTGGAAGGGTCCTTCATCACACTCGGACCTGGATCATGGTCGTAACATATTTGTTGTCATAAAATAACACTTTTGGGTTGCAGTCACACATACTTCACTCGTAATACTTGGGGAATGAGTATAAAGTGGTGTTTTGTGTATATTCAGTGTTGATCAATATTTTCTAATTTTTCTCGATGAATTGGTATGTGTCAGACATGGTTTTATCTCTAGAACTCAACTTGTTAACTCCTTGCCCAATCATTGAAACTTAGACAAATTTCAGTTTCAAGTGGACCCATTAGGGCCAAAAGTGCTTGAGCACAATCTAAAGACTTGATGGGGGATCCTTCATTGTTTGGAAGTGTGTGTTGTTACCTCCTTGAGAGCTGGGCACACCCCTCAATACTGATTCCCCTTCCTTTTTCCAAACTGCACCCTCTAAAAATATACTATGTCTTCCTTGAGAGCACTCCTTCAACTTGAAGAAGTACACCCTTATTGAGTGCACTACTGCACCCTAAAGACCCAAAGCTCAATCCTTTAGCCTTCCCTAATGCGCCATGCATGCTCTTGAACTTCTTAAGTGCATAAGCACACTTTGAAGGCATGAAACCCTAGCCTTTAGCCTTCAAGAGTGCAGCTTGCACCCTCCCTGAGGCCCCTTGATCACATTAATGTGCCCTAAAGGCACAAATTATCGACCTTTAGCCTTTGGGAGTGGGCCTTGCTTCCTCCCTCTCTCCCTTGAGTGCACAAACACACTTGTAAAGCCTGAAGCCTTCCCCTTCGTCCTTCAAACTTGTGCCATGTACCCTACCTTAATTGTTTTCTTCTTTTGGGCACATGAGTGCATGTTGAAGCCCCTCAAACTTTCAAAGTGTGCCTTCAAACCTTGTAGCCCCTTTGAACCTTTTGAGTGCAGCGAAAAGGCCTGAACAAAAAATATGCATGGATCATGGTAAAATACAAGAATTTTAGGTTGATAGTTGCTCGTTATGTGTAGTTGAAAATACAGGTATTTCAAAAACATCATGACAAGCAAACATGAGGAAGATCGGTCAAGGATAACAAGCAAAGGAAGCATGTAAATAATGAAGAACATACTTAAATATTGATGATCAAAGTACTCTAAAGACTCTAAGACTGAAGACCATTTGGAGGGTTAAAGTGCCATGATTAGAAGAACAATAAAGAATGAAGATACAACTAGCATCCACTCCACCATCAAAGCAAGTCCATGTCATCAATCACTATGAGTCCGAGTCATCAAAATAGTGACATTTCAAGTCTCATCACATGATGATGCAGAAGTCATCGTGTATTTTTTAATCATTGTAAAAGACAAATAAGTGGAAGTCCAAGAGTCATGTATGGACTAAAGAGTCATGGAACTCCAAAAGACATGTAATACCAAAAGTTATATGTAATTCCAAAATTCGTTTGGAATTCCAAAAGCTGTAGAAGTCTAAAAGTCACAAGAAGTTATAAATTCAAGAGTCATGAGGATGTGAAAGGTTATTCTTCAAGTTATATATAGATCCTCATTTTTCATGTAAAGGAATTTTAATCTTGGCTTCTCTCACAAGGCATTAAAGAGACAAAGTTAGTACTTTTGGGGAGCAAGTAGTAGCTCTAATGCTCCACTATTAGAGCTAGTGGTGTTCATTGCATTTATATATCTTGGGACTCTTTCTTAATATTGAAGCCTTCTAGGTCAACACGTTTTCACACATGGATTGTGAATGTTTCTAAGACTATTAATTGAATGTTTATGGTTCATGTTTGTTTTATTAGTACTCGATTAGTTGAACTATTTCGTTTACTCCAGTGCTTATTATTGGAAATGTGTTGTTATGTTTATAATGATCAGCAGATCCTTGTGAATTATTTCTCTTGATGTTAGACGAGCCTTTTCTTTCACACGTGTCTCCATTATGGTAGTATTATTACTTCTTTCTTAGAGACTCACTTAATTCCCCCTGTAGTAGAAGAACATTGATACAATGATAATTGAACATTCACAACGCATACTAGATTTCTCATTCGAAAGGACAATTATGCTTCTCTCCCATGCTGACACCTAAAGCCCAGACATATCTTTAAGTAAACGATAATAAGGCCATATTCAAGATGGGATTCCTACATGAAACGATTTGAGGTCTAGTTGGGACCTTATATCGAGGAGATCACCTATATGTTGGTGGTATCTAGCACTATCAACAGAAGCAAAATCCAACAATGTTTTTACGAAGAAAACAAACCCAAAGTTACAAAGAAATAAGATCTATAATGAATTTGAAGTTCCTTATGTTTTGTTAAACAAATAAGAAATAAGTACTGATCAAATGAGGAGATTGAGTTTCATATTCTTAAGATCCTCTTTGGATCATCTATCACCAAACAAATCAGTCAAGCATCATAAAACAAACAAGAAAAATCAAAATGAAATGAAATGCAAATGTAATTTTCTTTTTTTTATTTTTCATTTAAAAAACAAAAATATGAAAAATTTAGAGAATAAATATTTTAAGACATTAGATCACTGAATATTTCTTAGAATTATATTATATTATTATAATATCAAAAGAAATCTAAAAGAATTTCCCACCCAATGGTTTTGATTTTATGGGAATCCTATATCACTATAAAATGTTATTTTATAAACACATCTGCACAATCATCACAAAAAAGTAGGAAATTAGATCATTTTCAATGAACCATATCTCGATGATCTAGACACCATTATAGATTTTTTTTGTTTTTTTTTTTTTTTTTACATTTATTTTTATGCGGTAAAATTTTGAGGAGAAAGCATATCTGTAGTTCTTTCATTCAATTTCTATATGGAAATTTATAGAATTTGATCTAAAATATGCACCATGTTTTTTCCTTTTTAATAAGTTTTAATTCAATCTTAGATTTAAAGGATCAAGGGGTGGATCTAGCTCAAAAAAAATGTAGAAGAGATAGGTAACACCAAAAGATGTTGAAGACATTACTAAAATAACGAAATTCAACAAAGAGAAGCATAAATCAAATATTTTTACATGGTGTAGTCACCAATAAATCCAGAAAATGGAAGGATAAATCAAATATTTTTCGATGGTGGAGTCACCAATTTTGGTAGCACAAATTTAACTCCAAGGAAAAAGGGACTATTGTCCCATATATCCTTCCTTAGGATCTACTACACTATAGATAGATGACTAACTAGAGTTTCCATAATATCTATACACAAACAATCCTTTCATGAAATAGAGAGGCAAAGGAAAGAATCAAGATAAAACATGTCTATCCTCACATGTTAGCGTAGACTGTAGACTTGATCCAACAACCAAAGACCTTTCTCCTTACCCAAGGATCTTTCTTCAACACCTAAAACTTATCATGGACACACATTTAGAAACTACAATGGCTATCTTATCCTCTATAATTTGGAAGGGAAATAAAAATACAAAATAATATATGATCATAACATACAAATATTAATCATGATCTCATATACAACAATATGTAAGAGACAGAAAACAACTTTGTAATCTATATAAATGAATGGAAAAACAAGTATATTATACCTTAGTAGGAAGGCGTTCCTCTCTGATTCCTCGATCTTGATCCTTCCTTGACTAGCACACACAAACCAGGCTCATATATGCAATAGAGAAGTGTCTCCTTGTAACAATCCTCCAACATAATGTTGTAGTATACTAACTCTCTTCTCCTCTTCCACCCTTGAGAGGGTCCAGTTATAAAATTTTCCTAGATCTACGAGGATGTATCTAGACACTTAGGGCGAAGAGATGTTAGGCTTGATGGCATGTGAATTGGAAGGATACAAGTCATGGATAGACTTGATGATACATGAACCAAGCAATTACAAGTCATGCACTAATTTCATTCTTAATTAAGAGGTTTTCCCAAACCACTATGAACTTTCTTCTCAATTATAAATAATTATTATTTCATAATTATAAAATTGCGACATAATAATTATGAGAAATTACTAAATTATGTACTAATGTCCTATAACTTCTAATTACTTCCTTGTAATACATATGGTGGTAAATACAAGTATAAAAACATTTACTACAACAACCATATGATAGGTAACAAAGAATTGCTTTCTAGCATTGACAATTTTATTAAATCTGAAATCACTTTAGGAAATGATTAGCATGTCAAGGCCTTAGGTAAAGGTTTTGTATCTACCTTAGCCAAAAAAAATGAGAAGAAATGAATTATTGATGTTTTCTATGTATTTAATCTTAGACATGAACTAATAAATATAGGATAATTGATTGAAAATGGTTATGATGTAAGATTCAAGGACTCCACAAGCATAATCATAAATAAGCCACCTAGTAAAAAACATATTGCAAAGGTTCAAGTGACCAAGAACAAAACATTTTCATTGAATATGAGAACTATAAATTTTTCACATTCATATGCACAAAATGTCTCAAGTATAGATGAGACCTGGTTGTGGCATCTTACCTATGGTTACCCTCCTTTTAGGAGTTTTGGTCTCTTACAAAAATAATCAATTGTTAAGGGACTATCTATATTGAATGAACAAACCATCCCTTGTGAAAGTTGCATCCTTGGAAAACATCAAAGAGACAACCTTCCAACAATCCCAAAGAGCACCTAGTACTAGTTCACACAAATCTATGTGACCCATGCAAACTCAGTCCATTGGTGGAAGTTTTTATTTTCTAACATTTATTGATGATTTTAGTAGGAAAGTTTCGGTAAACAAATTTGAAAATTTCATAAAGTTAAAAGAATTGAAGGATGCAGTAGAAAAACGAAATGAAAATATGTCAAAGAGCCTAGATTGGATAGAGGAGGAGAGCATGACTCAAAGGATTTATGATTTTTTGTAGACAATAGGGAACTAAAAGGTGGTTCACCACTAGATATACTTTGAAGAAAAATGGAGTGGTTGAAAGGAAGAGTTAGACCATCATGAACATGTCAAGAAGTATGATCAAAGTTAAAAATGCATCCAATGATTTTTGGGATGAAGCTATTTATTATTTAGTCTACATATTGAATATATCTCCAGCAAAAATGTGAAAGATAAAGTACCTCCAAAAGCATATAGTGGCATGGTGTCAAGTTCCTATGACTTCCAAAATTTTGGTTGTATTTCCTATGCACGTGTCCTAGAAGATATGAGAACAAAACTTGACAATTGGGGTGAAAATTCCATCTTCATTGGCTATGGTAAATAGCCCAAATCCTACACAATATATAAGCCAGTCACCAAGAAATTTGTGGTGAGAAAATATGTAAAAAATTTTAAGGAAAAATCTTGGAGTAAGCAAGAAAATTAAATAATGGAGAGCCAAAATGAATTTCTCCAAATAATTGAATAAGTGGAAATCTTAGGACAACAAGTACTCGAATCCATATTGTCACGGTTATAGGTACAAATCCAAGAAGAATGGACTGAAAATAGTTCTTCTTCTAGTAGTGAGTTAGTATATTTGGTGTGAAATCATAAAAGAAGCAGCTTAAGGGAAACCTATGAGTAGTGTCATGACATGGATTGACAATCTCACTTTTCATTATTATCTTATGTACCTACTTACTTTGAAGAGGTAGTGAAATAGGAGCATTAGGTATAGGCCATGACGTAAGAGATTGAAACCATTGAATGTAGTAGAAAATGGGAATGTGTTGATATCCCAATAGATAAAATCAACTTTGGTGTTAAGTGGGTTTACAAAATAAAATTAAATGAGAAAGGCAAGATAGAGAAATATATGGAAAAGCTAATTTCTAAAGGGCTTTCTCAACAACCTAGTATTGACTATGGTGAAACTTTTAATCATGTAGTAAAGTTAAATGTTATTAGACTTATGTTAGCTATAGTAACCTATAGTAACCTAGAAAAAATGGGAAATTTTCTAGATGGATGTGAAGTTAGCCTTTTATAATTATAATTTAGAAGAGGAGGTGTATGTAAATCAACCATGAGGATTTGGAAGTAAAAGGCCATAGTAAAAAGATCCAAGGGCTTGGTATAGTCAAATTGACTCTTATTTGCTTAACAATGGGTTGCAGTAATGGGCCCACTCTTTATACCAAATCATATTAATAAGGTTAAATTCTTATAGTTTGTCTTTATGTTGATGAGATGATATATACAAAAAATTAGATGATTTCAAAGCTGCCATGAAAAGAGAGTTTGAGATGAGAAATCTTGGTCTCATGAAGAACTTTTTAGGAATTGAAGTTAAATAGTCCTCTCAAGGCACTTACATATATCAACATAAGTATGCTAGATATATCTTAAATATGTTCAACATTGACAAATGCAAACTAGTGAAAACACCTATTACAACATAAACAAATTTGAGCAAACAAACACCTATTACAACATAAAAAAAAAAAAATTGAGTAAAAAAGATAAAGGACCAAGAGTTGATTCAACACTCTTATAAGAGGCTGATAGTTATCCCCATGTACCTTAGTACAACTAGACCTGATATTATGTATGCAGCTAGTTTCATTTTCAGATTTATGTAGTCCTGCAAGGATTCTCACTAGAAAGTTGGAGAATTTTTTTTAAAGTATATTACAAGTGCAACCTGATTATGGATTGTGGTACACAACTTTTGAAGACAATACACTTGAAATATACATAAACAATGACTTAGTTTGTGGCACTGGTGATAAGGAAAACACCTTAGCATATACTTTTCATTTAAGCACAAGTTAGATCTCATGGGTTTCCAAGAAGGAGCCTATTGTCTCAATCTCTTCCATAGAAATAGAATATGCAATAACTATTATAGCATCATGCCATACACTATGACTAAGAACACCCTTGAAAGATATTGCACATGTAGAGAATGAACTAATTTCTATGTTTTGTAAAGACAATTTAGCAATTGCATTGTACAATAACCATGTCTTTCACCAAGTAACAAACACATTGAAACTAAGTATCACTCTTTTCATTAGCTTGTTAACAATAGTGACATTTCTTTGGAGTTCTCTCGATCTAAAAATCCTCTGACACATTTTTTATGGAATTATTGAGATTCACGTTTTAAAACAACTCATAGCCATTGTGGTAAAGAATATAACAATTGAGATTAAAGAGTGTTAAAATGTAATCTCCCCTATGTTAACCAAATTTATGTAGGTTAGCTGGTTTTTCAATCATATTTATGTAGGTTAGCTGGTTTTTCAATCATATTGTAGGATGAAAATTCTGTTAGTGGTAACAGTTCTGTTAGTGTTTGACAGGGTGCAAGTTTATTATCATTAATATATGAGAAGGGTCATCCCCAGTGATTTCAGTTTTTCTGTCATACCTATATCTGCCAACTCTGAATTAACAGTTGGTTGACGTCATTTAGGCTTGGGAGGTAGAGAAAAAGGCTTGGTACAGTGCATGTAAACGGAGGTCCGTTGCGGTCAGACTTCCAATGCACCACCGACGATTAGATGCTTCTTCATCATAAGTTAATGAGATTTTACTTTATCAAAATTTTTTTTTTCCAGATATCAAATCTTCCACATTGATTCGTAATGCTTTGATATCAATCACCGACGTTACCAATGGGGGCCCCCGTAGTTGAGTTATGGATGACAGTGTCTATGTGTTGTCTCGTGAGATTCGATACTACCGTGGAAGTCGGTCAGAGCAAACCAAACAGCAGAGAGAAAAGCTCGCTACTTATGGGTTGTGTCGTAAGATTCTCTATGACCATCCATGTCCGTCAGAGCAAAACAACAAACTGGGAGAGAAAATTCAGTAGTCTAAGAAAAACTCTAGTAGTCTGAGCCTGTATTTTGATTACAATTTGTTAGGAATTTTTCCAGAATTTTAACTTTGAATTATTGAGCGGAGATTCTCGAGATTCATTTGAGAGAATCATTTTATTGAGTAAAGAGGTTCATTTTACAGTCCTGGGCAGGTGTAATTTAGTCCATACTGAATTTGGAGTTGACAAATATTATTTTTAAAATAAAAATAAAATATTCCCTAATAAAAAAGGGTTGACACGCATCTTTTTTAAAAAAAAATAAAATATTTCTTTAAATAGAAAAGCAATGTTGGATCGTAACAAACAAATGTTAATAGGTTGTTCATATTGTTAGGATACATATGAGATAATATAATTTCATCTAAAGCAACTAAAAGTAAAAAATGTGTGAGTAAGATGGTTATACCTTATACTTTCAGAAATATTTAAACAGGAGATTTAAATAAACTATTTGAATATCTATGTTAACTAATTTATGTGAATAGTGAATTCATATATATTTATTAATAGAAAAAAATGTTAAAAAAATATACTTTGATGTTATATATAATAAAATATTCATTGTACTCTATATAACATTCAAAACTAAAATTTAAACAATGGAAAAAGGCTGCACTTTAAAAGAAATTTAGATAAAATTTAAACAACCAAAAAATAAGCATTGTATTTTGCACTCTAAAAGAAGTTTAGACCTAAATAAATTTGATCCCTATTAACTTATGTTAGATTTAGTGATTAAGATGAATCTATACTAATATAATTCTAGTATTTGGATATTTTTAGAATATGAATTAATTTCTACACTCAAAACTCTAAATGTGTTAGAAAACCTGCACAGATGAATCTAGCTAGTAAAGGTTGAACACACAGTTTTGCAAAGCAAAAATACTAAAAGAAAATCGAAAGAAGAAAAGAATAATTCATTAGAAAATATGTTAAAATGCTCGTGATATAGCATTACTGGGTGAAGATCCCAAGGTAATGCACTATAGTGGTGATCAATGAGAAGACTCAACACCTACAACAAGTTCCGGAGGTAACTAGTCAGTTGTGGAGTTAAAGAATGAGTAAATCATGCAAAAGGAATCTTGCATGCAATCCCATGCTCTAACTAAGAGTCCGCATGTAGGTGTGTAGTAGTTCCAACATGCAAAGGAATCTTGCATGCAGTCTCATGCTCTAACTAAGAGTCTGCATGTAGGTGTGTAATAGTTCACTAAGAGTCTGCATGTAGGTGTGTAGTAGTTCCAACACCCCCCCCTGAACACCACTATGAGAAAAATAGAAAATGGGCCCTGGCAACTAAGGCCAAAGGTCACCCAAAATACAGTGCAACTTGTACTAAAATTGAGGAAAGAGAGAAAACCTCGTGGGAAAAACCCCCCCTCAAAATACAATGTAATCAAAAGAAAAGAGGAAGAAAAGACAGTTGCTAAGCAATTGTGTCCTTCACTCTAAGACGATCACGCATAGAGCGAAACTTATGCTCAGTGAATGTCTTGGTGAATATGTCTGCAGTCTGTTCTGCTGAGGGACAGAACTGCAAATCAATGACCCGATCATGTACTAAGTCTCTGATGTAGTGCATATGGATCTCTATGTGCTTTGTCCGCTGCCGATGTACTGGATCCCTGCAAAATTTCAGAGTGCTCTGGTTGTCACACCAGATGACAATGGGCTGGTGGAACTGGACACCCAACTCAGTGAGGAAGTGTTGTAGCCACAGAAACTGAATGGTGATGTTGACTACTCCTTTGTACTCAGCCTCAACTGAAGAGAGAGCAATAGCAGCCTGCTTCTTGCTCGACCAACAGATCGGGCCAGATCCTAGACTGAGTGAATATCCAGAGGTGGACTTGCTATCAATGTTGTTTCCTACCCAATCAGAATCTGTGAAGCCAAGGAGATTCAATGCAATGTCTGCTGCATAGTGAATCCCAAAGGTGATGGTGCCCTGCACATATTGGAGGATGCACTTAGCAGCATTCCAGTGTAGCTCATGCATCTCCTGCATGTATCTAGAAACTGCCCCTACCGCATATGAGAGATCTAGTTTGGAGTGGGTAAGGTATAATAAGCTCCCCACTAGCTATTGGTAGAGAGTGTTGTCAACTAATGGAGTGTCAACTCCATCCTCAAGGCAGACCCCAGACAGAAAAGGAGTTGGTGTTGGCTTGCAATCAGTCATGCGAAATCTCTCGAGGAGATCCCGTGCATACTTAGCCTAAGAGAATTTGATGCCTATGGCATTCTGGCTGATCTCAAGACCAAGAAAGAAGTGTAGTGGACCCATGTCCGTCATCAAGAACCTATCATGCAAGTCCCTCTTGACTGTAGCAATGGTTGAAGTCAACCTGCCAGTGATTAGGAGATCATCTACATACAAAATTAAGATAAGAAGAGAATCATGTGTTCTAAGCATGTAAACATTTGGATCAGACTTACATCTTTCAAAGTTTTGTGATAAGAGAAAATAATCCATCTTCGCGTACCAAGCTCTTGGGGCCTGCTTAAGGCCATAGAGAGATTTCTTCAGTCTGCAGACCAAAGATGAATCCTGAATGAAACCATGTGGCTGCTCCATGTAGATCCCCTCAGATAGGTCTCTATGAAGAAAGGAATTCTTCACATCCATCTGATGTACTTCCCACCGCTGGGCAGCCGCAATGGCAAGTGTAAGGTGTATGGAATCCATCTTTGCTACTGGAACAAAGGTCTCATCATAATCAATGCCATGCACTTGTTGGAAGCCTTTGGCTACTAGCCTTGCTTTTCGTCTAGTGATTTGCCCATCTGCAACACTCTTAGTCCTGTAGACCCATTTGCATCGGACAAGTTTCCTTCCTGAAGGAAGGGTGACCAGATCCCAAGTCTGGTTCTCAAGGAGGGAGTTATACTCCTCCTCCATGGCGGACTCCCAAGATGGATGCCCAGCAGCCTCAGCATAAGACTGTGGATTAGAATACTGAACCAAATGATAATGCTAAGAGGGCGATGGTTCAGTGGCAGTGAGAACAAGAGGAGGCTCAATAAACTCTGAGCTAGTCTTCTGCAGATCAGAATTATCCCCCACAAGACCATTTCTAGCAGCTGTTTGGTCTTGTGCATATATCTCACGTAAGCTCCTCATTCTCTGATTTATGACAGGGGAATATGATTCACTACTGGAAGCCCGATCTGGGCTTAGATGTGGATCATCATTTGCATGCACTAGATTTGTATCTGAAGATTCTGTCTCTGCATCTGCATGCTCTTCCTCAGCATTTGCATGATCTGTATATGCATCTAAGTGCACTAAGTCATCATCTCAGACATGAGGTAGATAAAAAGTGTCTACATGCAGCGATTGAGGTGCATGCGAGAGACTTTCCTCAAATTTGACACTTCGCTCAATGATGAGCTTGTCCGTAGAGGGAATCAGGAGTCAATATCCCTTCACACCATTAGGGTATCCAACAAAGATGCACTCAATGCTCTGTGGATCAAGAGCTTTCCTCTTTTCAGAGGGTATCCGGGCCCATGCTCGAGAGTCGAAAACACGGAGGTGAGTGACCTCTGATTCAGTGTCGCTCCAAGCCTCAAAGAGGGTCTGATTCTTGACAGACCTATGAGGAGATTTGTTCTGGATGTAGTTAGCACAATTAAGTGCTTCGGCCCAGAGCTTATGAGGCAATGACTTGGCATGCAACATGCAGGAAGCCATCTCTTTGAGAGATCGGTTCTTTCTCTCAGCAACTCCGTTCTATGCAGAGTGTATGGAACTGTGTACTGCAACTGTATGCTGGACTGAAGGCAAAGGTTCCGAAGTGTTGTGTTAACATATTCCCCCCCATTGTCTGTACGGAGGGCTTTGATCTTTCTCTCTGACTGTGTCTCAACTAGTGCTTTGAAATCTTCAAAGTGCTCAAAAACTTCAGATTTGTTCCTGAGGAGATACACCCAAGTATACCATGAGAAATCATCAATAAATGTAAGCACATACCTTGCTTTGTTGATGGAAGGATAAGGAAAGGGCCCCATGAGATCACTATGGATCAGATCTAGAGGAGAGGATGCTCTGTGAGTCTTGCCAGTGTCAAACTTTTCTCTGGGATGTTTGCCAAGAACACATCCTTCACAAACTCCTTCGAAGAAACTGATATTTGGCAAGCCTTCCACCATCTCATTCTTGCTTAGCTGCTGCATATACCTATAATTTAAGTGACCAAACCTTTCGTGCCAAAGCCTACTACTATCATCAGCATGTGTAAGCAATAAGAAGGAGTCAGATTCAATAAATTCAGAAAATGTATACAGTCTGGCTCCA
>APFE030940368.1:114976-159816 GCA_000404065.3 Pinus taeda
TTTGTAACATCCAAGAATTGTTCATTTATGTAATGTAAAGGAGGTTGCCCCCTCGAAGAGGCTGAATTCTAAGGCGTTGATCTATCTTTTCTATCTTTTCTTGAGCTGGTTTCATAACAGAAGATGTATCCAGTGGTGGATTTCCTGTCATCTGTATTTCCGGCCCAGTCAGAATTAGAATGACCTGTCAATTCAACATTACAAGCATTAGTATATTCAATATCAATATTGATAGTTCCCTTTAAATATCGAAGGACCCTTTTTGCAACTATCTAATGGTTTTCATGAGGCTTAGCCATGAATTGACTAAGTATGCTTACTGCATAAGCAATGTTTGGTCTAGTGGTAGTGAGACAATTCAGACTTCCTGCTAATTGTCAATACAATGTTCCATTCACCTCTTTTGTTTCATCTTCACATCTCAATTTGATATTTTGCTCCAATGGATTACTCACTACTTTACATCCATTCATATGAAATCTCTTTAGTACTTCCTTTGTATATTTTGTTTGTGTGATTAAGGTCATTCCATCATCTCTCCATACTTCAAGACCTAGACAATAGTGCATCTGACCAAGATCCTTCATCTCAAATTCCTGTGATAACTTCATTTTTATATCTTTAATCAAATTATCAAACCTCCATGTTATTATTAGATCATCAACATATATAGAGAGTAATAATATATCTCCATTTCTATGTGTCTTGACATACAAATTAGGATCATTTTTTCTTTTGTGAAATCCTTGCTGAAAGAAGAATTTGTTGATTTTCTCATACTAAGATATAGGTGCTTGTTTTAGTCCATATAAGGCCTTTTTTAACTTGCATACAAGATGTTCTTGTCCCTTATTTACAAATCCTTTTGGTTCAACAAGATAAATCTCTTCTTTTAAGTCACCATTTAGAAAAGTTGACTTCACATCTAATTGATGTAGTTTCCAATCATATTTACTTGCTAATGCTATCATTATACTGATTGTATTCATTTTTGCAACTAGAGCAAAGGTATCTTCATAATCTATACCTTGTTTTTGTGAATAACCTTTTGCAACCAATCTTGCCTTATACTTGTCTATGCTACCATCTGCATTAAATTTTGTCTTGTACAATCATTTTGATCCTATAGGAACTTTATTTTTAGGTAATTCTGTTAATTCCCAAGTTTCATTTTTCATTATAGAGTCATATTCTTCTTTCATAGCTTCCATCCATTCTTTATGATTTTTAGTTTGTTCATAATTTAAGGGCTAAAAAAAGGTCACTACTTGAGACATTAAAGCATAATATTTATACCTGATAGCGGTTTGAATCTGTCGTGTTGACCTTCTTAGAGGTTCATTACACTGTGAAGTACCTTCTCTTCTTCTTCTTTGTGGAGTTCCTTCATCACTTCTTTGTGGGCTTTGACTTTTTGGTATGTCTTCTGGAATGCCCATGTGTTCTTGAGCTTGAGTTGATTCCAAAACTTATTCTTCTTCCTTAAAGTTGTCATAACAAGGTTGCCATACATTATGTCCATCTTATTTTATTTGTTTATTTGCATGCTCATGAAATATAACATCTCTACTTGCAAAGACCTTGTGAGTACTTGGATCATACATTTTATATGCTTTTGTATTAGTACAATATCTAATAAAAATGCATTTGATGGCCTTGGCATCTAACTTTCTCCTATCCTCTTTAGGAATATGAGCAAATGCCTTGCATCCAAATATCATTAGATGACTAACTTTAGGTTTAGAACCATAAAATGCTTCAAATGGTGTTTTGTGCTCAAGATACTTAGTAGGGCTTCTATTTTTAAGATATACAGTTGTATTAATGGTTTCAACCCAAAAACTATTAGAAAGTCCTTTACTTTTTAACATACTATGAGCACATTCGACTAATGTTCTATTATTTCTCTCAGCTACTCCATTTTGTTGAGGTGTATGTGGTACAATAAATTGTTGCATAATTCCATTTTGTTTGAAATATTTGATAAAAGCTCCTGAAGTGTACTCACCACCTTTATCTGATCGAAGAATTTTAATGCTCTTTCCTGTTTGCTTTTCAACCATACTCTTGAATTCTTTAAAGTATTCAAACACATCACTTTTGTTTCTTATAAAGTATACCAAGGTGTATCTAGTGCTATCATCAATAAATATAAGAAAGTAATATGCTCCACCAAGTGACTTAGTTTGCATTGGACCACATACATCAGTATGCACTAGTTCAAGTATTTCACGTTTTCTTCTATTTTCATGCATAAGAAATTCTTCCCTATATCGTTTTCCTAGTGCACAACCTTCACATTGAAAGTGTTCACCCTTAATATTTGGAAGGCTTTCTACCATCAATTTCTTTTGTAGTAACATTAGGTTATTATGATTTAAGTGTCCATACCTTTGATGCCAAAGCTCTATATTTGACATCCCTGTTGATGCAAAAGTTTGATGCCCATTATTCATTACATCCAACTTGTATAATCCTCCAACTCTCATTCCTTTTGCAAAAACCTTGTAGTTGTCTTGCACATCCTTTACCAAACAATGTGATTTCACAAATTCAACTTTTAAATGTTGATTTGTAACAGTGGAGACTAAAAGTAAGTTCTTCTTTAATACTGGAACATACACCACATTTTGAATTTGTTTTTCTTGTCCATTAGGAATCATAACACTTATATCACCATATCCTTTAATTTCATGTGATCTATTATCTCCTAAATAGATGTGTCCACCATTATTAATCTCATGTTAAGTATCAAACCAATCTCTTTTGCATGACATGTGGATTGATGCACCAGAATCTATAAACCAAGGATTATCATCATCAGTTTCCGCTGATAAAGCAACATTGAACACAAACAATTTAAGATTGCTAAAGTCATGACTAATTGCTTCATCTCTATCAACATAATTACCTAAATTCCTTCTTTGTTTAAATTGATCAGACCTTCTTTTCATGCAATTCTTAGAAAAATGACCAAGTTTTCCATAGTAATAATGCACATCATCTCTACTTGATTGGCATTTGTCCTTGGTAAATGTGTACCTTGAAATGATTTTATCTATGGCTTTATTCCTTTATTTTTCTCCCACTATTTGCCTTTGAAGGATTGCTTCCCTTTAGCCATCAATGCTAAATCTGAATTGGGAGATTTCTGTTTAAGGCTTCTTCTTTGCTCTTATTCCTGCATAAGTATACCTGCCAACTCATCAGAAGTACGAGCCTTCTCTGTAGCTAAAAGACTAGTGATAAACATTTGATATTCAGCAAGCATTCCATTTAATGTCACAGTAACCAAGTTTGTACTAGATATTGCTTCACCAATGTCACCTAATTTATCCTTTAGATCCTTAATTCTAGAAATAAAATTACTGACACTTTCATTTTCTTCCATCTTAATTGAAAGAAGCTTAGTCTTTAAATACAATATTCGATTTGTAGTCTTCATCTCATACAAAATTTTGATAGTGTCCCATGTCTCCTTGGATGTTTTGCACTCTCTAATGTGTGGAATAATGTTTTCCTTAATGGACATCCACAAAAGCACCTTCACTTTGTTTTCCTATTGCTCCCAATCTTGAATTGCAACATCTCTGGCTTGAGGGGGCACTAGCTTGACTTCAACACCAGACACAATCATCTATATGTTGTAGCTCTCCACCAAAGTGTGCAACTTAAACTTCCAATTTGCATAGTTTTCACCATCTAGTTTGTTGGAATCTGATAGATAAGACTTTGCTAATACATTTTCCATGTTACTTATTTTCACCAAGTACCAATCACCAAAAAAAACTACTAATTTTCACAAATATAAACCCTCAAGCATAAATCATAAAATTTTATCCAATATCATTGGATAATATGGCTGCCCTCCTTTTTCTTTTTCTTTTTTTAAACCTTTTTTCTTTTAATTCTCCCTTTTTTAATTTGTTTATTTTTAAGCACAAAAAATCAAACTCCAAATTCACCACTCCATAATCTTGATTACTACACTAATGTATCCCTTCAAAACTTCATAAAAAACATAATGTAAATTAAAATAAACCCACTTACTTACATACAACCATCACACATGATTGGAGCTCTTAATTCAACATGTAACTTGGAACCACCACAAATTTCTTAAAATCAAGTTGGAAATTTTAACTTTTTTTTTTTACTTACTTAAAGTGTGTTTATATTCATAAAAAAAAAACTATATGCTGCGACAAAGTCACATCCAACCACAAAGTCAATAAAAAATATTTTGTTCACCACTTTGGAAATACTACCCAGCCACAAAGTCAAAAAACATTTGTTCACTACTCAGGTAATAAAAAAAGAAATCTTATACCAAACACTCACCCACTAGCTTGTCTTGGGGCTACGACAGCTCTTTGGAAATATTTTGCTTTATTTCTCTGGCAGCAAATGGCTCCCTCCAATAAGCCTCACAACCAACACACCCTTACACCCAGAGTGACTGCAAGTTCACAATAATAAAAACTCACGTATAGACTCACACACAGGGATGCAGTTACCTCAGTTGTTCACCTACTGCAAATAGATTGTTTTTTTTCTTCTGCAACATAGAAAGAACATGGAAAAAAAATCTGCAACAAATTTCTCAAGTTTTCACTCTCGCTATACACAGTAAATAACCCACACGCTCACATTGAAATTCTAGCCAATACAGGCTCCAATAGTGCTTAATGTGCTACACACACATTCTCTCCAACACTTACAATAATTCTCAGCAGTCTCACAACTCATGCACAATGACTTCTCTGCAACACTTCACATAGCACAATGACTTCTCTGAACCACTTCTTAGCACTCAACCTTGCAGCACTCACCTTGCTCTGATACCAAAACAGAGAACACAAAACACAACAAACAGAACTAAACACAAACACACAAAGCTTACTCATTCAATTGCCAAAGAGGGTTTTTATACACCGGGGAGAAGTTTCTCGAGTTGGTGATGGTGGCTTCTTCGGGAAGCTATCTAACTCTCGAAACTTCCTCCTAAATTCTCGAGAAGGAACTAGATTGTGCATTAAATGTAGATGATGGTTGGAATTATTAATGTTTTCCAACACCAATAGCTAAAAGACCATCAATCCAAAGAAGGAAGTCTCAATTTCTGATTTCCTATATTTGAAATTTACAGAAAAAGTTCTACAATCACCTACCTACATAAGTAAATTATGCATCCACCAAACTCACGATTATTTGAAATTTGACATGCATTTTGGAGTTATAGCAAGATAAAAAAGTGGTAAGAAAAAGTTCTATAGTAACCTATCTGCATAAAAAATGTTTTGTAGTCACCTACCTACATAAGTAAATTGTGCATCCACTGGACTCATGATAATCTAAAATTTGACATGAATTTTAGACTTATGGCCAGATAAATAAGTGGCAAAAATGTGGGGCCCACAGGGTCATACAAGTGGTGATCGATATTTAATTAAATTATATAAAATATATAAGTTGATTGATGAGTTTGTACTTTTCATTCAAATATAACATGCATCACATTCCTGCATGTATTACATTTGCCTCTTATTAAAGGCTCTAGATAGATCATAGAGAAGGTCCAACAATCACCTCCTTTCCCCATACACTAGGCTGAATGGTGTATACTTCATTAGATTTTTATTCATTTTCCTTCAGTCTATGATTAATGTGGGTTTCAAAGAGAGCAAAGAAATGATGGAGAAACAATCATTCACCTACGGATATCTAAGGGAAATCCTTTCGGATCTAGTGCATAAATGTCCTTCTCCTGGCAAACCAGGTGCATAATAAGTAAGAATCGTGATCAGTTCCAAAACCTACGCGTAAATACTGATTTCTTCAGGAGTCATTGTTGATCTAACTGATGTTGCTATTTGATGCCAAGAGCCTATGCTGGTATTACATGTGTTGTTTGATTAGTTTATCCAAGAGGCACGATCTGCATAAGCAAACAATGGCCTTTCACAACAGCCTTTGAACTACTCATTAGCATAGAGGAACCGACCAACCAGGATTCTCTCAAACATATGATTCTCTCAAACATGTATCAAGTGTAAAGCTTATTCAAGAGAAATTTCCAAAAACGGGAAGGATTTCTTGAATCCCTGTCTGTGTAATTTTTTTTTTAATTGGACATTGTGCTCAACGCAAAGTTCCATGAAGGAATGCTGATGGTTTGTCTCATCTAGATGTAGCGAGTTAGGGATTGATAATTGGAATCCTGCTGCCATGAGCAGGGCACCTGAGATTATTGGCTAAGGTTTAGCGTTCGCACTGGTGTTTATGGATTTTTTGATGGGATCAAAGCCTCGCCACCCACCAAGGGAAAGTGTAGCTCACTCGTACCCACCAAAAACCATGAAAAACCAGTCACATCGAGAAGCTAGGTTGGCTTCGACTTCCTTTTACAACCCGAAGAAAGAACAAAGAACTCACATACATTTAGGAGAATTCCTGGGAGGAGCATTATCAAGAAGTCTATATCTAGAAAAATCAAAGGATTTTAGAGCATTAACAAGAAATCTTCATTTAGAAAGAAACATCAGAGCAGTTTAGAGCTCAAAATCAGAGGATCTTAGAGAATTAACAAGAAATATTTATTTAGAAAAAGCATAGTAGTTCATTGTCAAGAAGTCTATATCTAGAAAAATCAGGGGATTTCAGAGAATCAACAAGAAATCTCCATTTAGAAAGAAAAATAAAAAATCAGAGCAGTTTAGAGCTCAAAATCAAAGGATTTTAGAGAATCAACAAGAAATCTTTATTTCAAAAAATTAGAGTAGTTCAGAGCTCACTCACTAGTTGTTGTTTAATACTAGTTTTTGTTGGGTAGCGAAAGCCCTACGCAATGGTTAGGAGGTTCGGAGCCAGATATTTTAGGTAAAGTTAGGGTAAAGGCTCCTCTGAAAGTGCGGAGTGCGAATTGTAATGGGTTGAGTCAAAGGGTAGTCCACCCAAAAATAAAAAAAAAGTAATATAGTTGGCCCACACAAGGATCGCGGGCTAGGGAAGGGTATACGTAGAGCGCGGCTCTATGAGGGAAAGGTAGTTATTTTGAGTGATGAATTATAATGGGTTCTTGAAGAAGAGAGTTTGAAAGTGTCTATAAGTCTGAGTTGAGGGTTGAGTATTAGGTAGAGGCTCTGCAGCTGTGTGCGCAAAGGCCTAGAAAGTCTGTAGTTGTGTGCGCAGACCCCTACAACTGGGTGTGTAGGGTAGATCTAGATGTATTGGTGGAGAATAATAATAAATATAATTTTTCTTCTGTAATTTGGTGTTATCACTCATCTGTCTTTATGGTTTACCTTTCTATATTTAGTTAATGCAAATGTGATAAATGTATGCGAATATGGGTTCATTCTGTGCACGAATCGATTATGTTGGTTAAATGTTTGCTTAAATACCCTGTCGAATAGTTCTAAATCATAACTGCTTCCTTCAGGTAGAATAGCGCATTAATAAGAAAAATATTATCAATCTGGATCTATGTGAGTACCGAACAACGCGGAGCTGTAAACTAGTGCATGAAACTTCCAGACCACACCAAGATATCCCTAGGGTGTAGAAACCTCGTTCTAGCACCCTCCCCTACTACCTCAGGTGAGACCTCAGTCCATGCTCCGCGGGCTGTTGTGGAAAGTGCCAGTAGCTGTGGGATTTGTTTGGCCAAATAACTCTTCCAAACCTGGGTCAAGCCCATATAAGCCAACAAGTGGTTCTGTTGCTGGGACTGGGATCTGCCTAAGGGGTGTCTAATGTGGGAACACTGGAATCCTATGAAGAAAGAGCTTGAATATTGTTTGGATTTGAAGCTTCACGAGTTCATAGTTTAGGAAAACAGGAACTCGCGGGTATCAAAGGAATAGTGATTGGATCGCTATACATTCACGGATATACACGAGATCTTCTTTGTAACATTTCCAATATAATTGTATGGGTGGATCGTGAAGTTAGCTGATAGAGTGGGGAGGTGCATATTATACCGGCCAATAGTGTGGACTCTAGAACTGGTGCGCATGTTGGAAGCCACCAAAGATAGACTTGTACGCGCGATGGACCACTGGTTAGATCGAATCATAGGGGGATTTATCACTGAATTCACGATAGATACAACTATAAGTTATAGCGAACCAGAAAGGCAATTTCTCTAAGGACCGCGGGGTAGGTGCATCAAATCATTGAAGACTTGGATTAAGATGCTACTGTGCAAAAAACAAATCTTGCGCGTATATTGATGTCTGGAGTAACATAGAGCAGAAAGGGTTATCGAAGAGGAGGAGAATTAGAGAACAACGATTTCTATCTCACAGGAAGACAAGGAGGATCTCACCAGGAAGTGCGGTCTAGTTGATTAAAGAATGCTTTCCACTGATACCACCTTCGTCTACACCGCCACTTGCTTCACCCACATCAAGTCCATCCACACCAAAACCACCCCCATCTTCTCAACCACCAAAAGCTAGGATGGTGACCGCAGTCAAGTTACTGACATTTCGGGGTGCAGAGAATGAAGAGCCAAGTCGGTTCTGGTTTGTGATAAAATCTGTATGGGACACGCAAGGCATAACATATGAAAACATTAAAAAGGCCATGCTGGTTAGTGCACTACAGGACCACACGCTGAGATGGTACATATAATACTCAACTGACCATCTGAATGAGGGAATAGTGGAGATCTAGGATGCACTTAATAAAGAGTTTGGTCGACCAAAGTCTGAAGCCCAATCGGTCATTGGTTTCAAGGAGATAGCAATGTTTCCTGGTGAAACTCCATGGGATCTGGACCAAAGGTTAAAGAGTACTATTTGCGAAGCTAATATGAATTTGACAGATGGGAAACTTTGCACGTGGTTTGTGGTATCATTAACACCCCATCTGAGGATGGCTTTGTCACAACATAAAATCTCAACCCAAGTCGAGGCGCTGGAAACAGCAATGAGGTTACACACAACCCCAATACCAGACCTAGGATTTTGAGTTCAACAAATCCAGGCTCAACTTCAAAACTTGAGTCGGGAAGTGCAAAGCTTGAAGCAAGAAAGAGTGCCCTGACTAGAGGTCTGCATGGAGGTAGGATGTATTAAGTGTAAGAACCAAGCATATGACAAGGACCATTGTCCTGTCTTTGTGAACTATTTGGTAGGAGGGGGTCCGATGCCATTAAAAGTAGAAGTACATGCAGGACCAAGTGCTGTGCCTGGGCTCTGGTGTGCAATTTTCCAGGATGAAGGGAAGCATGCAATAGATAGCTGCCACCTTTTACAAAAGTATACCCAGACCTCATAGAATTTGTATTATAACTGTTGTCAATCGGTAGGACACGACGAGTGAACGTGTCGAAGTTATGACTTGATGCTAGAAAGAACCCCAGCTTACCGAGTGTAGACTGAAGTACGGGGAGGATTCCAAGGACGTTGCTGGGGAAGACGATTGGGGCCCGGACGGGGCCATGGAAAACTAATTTGTTATAATTGTGGAGGACAGGGACACTACGCTCGCGACTACATGAACCCAACCAGAATCTCATGCCCTTACTGTGAGCAGTTTGATCATGAATTGGTAGACTGCCCAATCTTAATTTCCCAATTGAGCGAAAAAGGAGTACTCAAATCTCCACCAATCTAGAATATCCAAATGATGCACGCGGAACCTCGCGAAGAGGACCTGAGTATAAAGATGGCACTAAGAAGAGGTGCAACTGTAGGAAGGAATGAAGACTTGAAGAGGTGCGACTTACCCATGCAGGAACATAACACTGAGCTAAAACAGGCGAAGACAGGGCTAAGAGAATCTTAGTGGGGCTTCGCAGAAGCTTCCACCCCAGGAAGGAGGGATAAAATGGAGGTAGGAGTGGACCCCTCCATGATAACTACCTTTCTTGAAACCTGCATAAAATTGTTGCGTGATTGTGAGGCTGCTCAAGAATTGTAAGAACTCATCACCACGTGCATTGGATCCAACAAAATCCAGGTCGTCTAGAAGATAGGAAGACATGTTATGCACACCAGACAAGAGATGAGACTAACCACACAAATCAGTGACTATGAAATGGAACAAGTCATCCTGGATCTAGGCTCGGATGCAAACATCCTGCCTCAACAAACCTAGGAGTGTATGGGCAAGCCCGCATTGCAATGGTCCCCGATTCAATTACAAATGGCCAACCAACAAAATATCTTACCAATGGGCCAATTGCAAGGAGTAACGATGGATATCGATGGCGTCAATACCCAAACCGATTTTGAAGTTACAGATATTTTTGATGATAGCAATCCTTAACTTGCACTGCTCGGAATTGATTGGGCCACAGACATGAAGGGGATCATGAACTTAAAAACATGCAAGATGACATTCGAAAAGAAATTACTACGGGTAGTAGTTCTGCTGGACCCAGCGGAAGGAGAATGCTACACCGAACTTGTATGCGATGAGGAAAGTGATGATGAACTAGATTGCATTGATCAAATAACAATGCAAGACCCAGATCGAATGCAGTCCACCAATAATAGAAGAACCTCGTGGGAATGTGATAACATCTGCACCATGGATTACGAGGAAGAGGCAGAGTGATGGCAGAATCAACTACAGGCCGTTACGACACTCAATTGCAATATGGTGATCTGGTCGGTACGGAGCGTAACGATAGAATAAAGACCACGATCGGAGGAGAATGGTGCAACAGTTGAAGCACAGCTCGCCTTGCTCGGTATAGTATGCATAATCCAGGAGCAGCCCAGTGCGCCGAAACACAAGTTGCACATACCTAGAGGGTAGTCGCAAAAGTTGGGATGTAGACGATGGTTTCGAGTCCGGATTAGAGGACGTACATGACAACCATGATGGCATAAATCAATAGTTTGAAAGATACGGATGCCCATCGAACAATTGACAATTCGCTCGGACCTGCATGGAACACTAGCTCACAAAGCCAGGAGGAACCATCCCTTGACAACCCAACCAACCACTACAGGTGTAGCTTGCTCCACCAGTGACGATGACTGTGACAGAGTTCAACAATTGTGGGCAGCCATTATGCACGGAAAGCCATGACTCGATGAGTTAGAAGAAACTGGGGCCTGACTCCGTGCATGAAGTCTGAAGCTGGATAGAGAAATTGCAGAATTGCAGTTAGAAGTTGCCTACTTGGATTATGGGAAGGAATGGACAAAGGAAATTGATGTGGCTAGCTCTCCTATCTGGTTACAAGCATTGGCTTCACTAGCATGGTTGCAACTGCATCCAAGAGAACAAGGATGTGCATGCCATAAATCAGTAGTAGAACTGAAAGAATGTATAGAGTGCTCACGAACTAGGCTAGTGGGGAAAAAGAAGACCCGTACTAAGTGTTCACCCACCTAACTATCCATAGGAGATCTAGTCCTAGTGCCCCACATAGTTGAAAGAGGGCACGAGATGATAAACCAGACTGTTGTAGAGTTGCGCGATAGAATCACCACATACTTACAGAAACCGCATTTGCATCCTTAGGGATTCGCTGTCGCGAAGGAAAGATGGAAAGCAACCATTGTAGGTACTGCTCATGAAATAATGACCCATTTAAAGCACTATGAAGCCAATGGCATGCAATTAAGGCAGAGGAATAACTGTTGAAATCGCATTTATGAACTACCGAAAGGGAAAGCAGCCAACTTGGAACGTCGAATCATATATAATCAGGGTTGGGGTCATGCCACCACGTCTTCCTACTCTGCAAGAAAACGCCCAACATTAACAACATGATGAGTGATGAGAAATTCAGAAACAATCTATGGTTTTAGGCATTGCTCAAGTATCACCAAGATGCAATCTTGAAGGCACAAGATCCTACTGCAAACAGGCCACAAACCGCCACGTTGTAGACCACCGAACTCCCCAAATCTCCCCATACATCGTGAACCAAGAAGGGTCCTCAAAGCCTAGAGCCAATAAGAAGGTCGCCTGACACCTGCAATCTGGAAAATACACAATGCAGGAGAAGGCTAAAACTGTTATAATTGGAAGTGAGGATGAAAATGAGGGTCCTCCCACATACATCGAAGAAGTCCTCCTTGAAGAAGATCCTATACAGCTAATACGGTGACCCAAGTATGTGTCTCCAAGCAAAGGGAAGGCCAAGGTACCTACAAACCTGGATGAAGTCGCCTCTGTAATCATCACCTCATCCCTACCCAAGGGTGTGCCAGTGGAAAACTCGGTGGTTGGCCAAGTTGTGATAATGAATTTCGAAGATTGGGACCTTGCAAATATAGTAAAGTTTCCCCATCTAGCGATGGATGAATTAATGGACCGGAACATAGAAGGAACAGTGGCAACCTTGTAGCTAAAGGCATGGCTACAAGGGGTGGAGAAAGTTGGGTTACTTGGTCTTTTTTCGATTCCTCATTTTCTCCGGCACCCTATCACCATGCTGGTTATAAAAAAGTTGCTCTGTTTAGTCCATGAGGATATATTATGGGTTGGTAAACCCGTTCGTGTCACAACGGAACTAGTTCATTGGGTTTCGTAGCTACGCTATGATGGGAGAAACCATCGGGGGATCACTAATAAGGGGAACGATTTCGTGATGATTGAATGACTAAAAAAGAAGTACCAACTCGCCAAGGGACAACGAGGGTATATCATTGATAGTATCTCAGACAACGCAGTTCGCGTTGCCACCCAATTGCTGGCAGGGAAAGCCATGAGAAAATGTCATGGCACTGAGGTCCCTACCATAGTTATCACTCTTGCTGAGGAATGGGCAGCTGGTGTATGGTTCAATTGGTCACAGTTCCTTTGTGAAGAGTTTCAGACCAATTTCTGTGACGTGCAGGAGGAAGGCATGAGATTCCATTATGCATGGCTACTCTTATCTATCATGCTGGTCGCCACTGACCTTCCCGAGGAAAGCCAGTTTCCAGTCTTGGATCCGGAATGGCCTGAAGCTACTCGATATACTTCCCTTTGGTTGACAAGAGACATTGGATGAATTCGCAATATCAAAATCTTCTAGATATTAATGGATGTAACTGCGCAGTAGTGGATTAATCAACTACCCCGTTTAACTGACGAGATCTACGAGAGCATGAAGCACATCATCGAATTTAAAGCAGACATGCATCATGTCTACATTAGGGTGCATAAGGACCCAGCCCATGCATGGACATCACTCTGGTTTATTGCTATTAATGAAATTATTGATGGGACTGTGGATACTTGGAACGGCCTGGCGCGGACCTTTGGTAGAAGAGCGTGATGAGGCCGCCATTCAGAAAAAAAGGAGGAATCCAAGTGTGCCACACAACAAAAGTGGAATGCACAGTTGGTCATGCAAGTTAAAGTAGCTCAGGAGGTGGCACTCGCAACAACAAGCAAGACACAACTAGGTGAGGAGACATCAACAAAGAACAAAGGAAGTTAGAAGGAAACCACTCAGCCGATTGCGACAGATGCTCCATCCACTACTACGGGGGCCCCTTTAAAATGCTCATCGACACCAGAGTGGCCAAAGCTGTAAAAGAAGGTGGAGGCCTCTAAGATAGACAACGAGGTGACTACCCTAACCGAAGGTGACCTAAATGACATCGAAACTGCCGTTCGTGAGGCCACATGTGATGTAGTGGATGAAGCTATATTTGAGCAGCAAATTGTGTTGGGGGAGCTCCGTATGCAGTTAAAAACATTAGGAATCCATGTCTCATGTCAAAGTACTACTACAAGGGGTTCTGGTATGGTAGCTACGGAACCATTATTGAAGACCCAATTCGCCTATTCTGTTACAATTCTAGTAGGCACGTTGTTTGTCGACAATGCAGAGGACAGAGCTGTGTTGGGACAACTTATAGGACTGGGACTCAACCTAGCCACATTTCCATGAGAAAGCTTGTAGGAGCTATAGGACAATGCCACGATAGAGCTCGACAACTAGGAAGGCCGTACTGAACAAATCCTCTAGGAGCAAAAAATCAATCTTGAACAGCTGCACCTCCAACGGGACAAAGCTGTCACATAGAACCATCAAGTGTAGCGGATTGTCATGGAAGCTTGCTTAAGTGCCCCTGAATTGGAGATTTTGACTGATCTCCCTATTGAGACCCAAATTCAGAAGCTGGATTCTGGGTTTCGTAACGCTAAAGAGGAGGCTACATGGATCCATCGGGAGCTTAGTGCATAGATTGCAAAGTTGAAATTGCAGACTCAGTCAGTGACGCCCCCTGAGATCATGGAGCAACGCAAGAACATCATCACCAGCACCTGTGCAATGCTTATGAGGATGATAAAGGAATGTAAAGACCTGTTCACACAGTTGATTGTCACACTCACGACACTTCAAGAGGATCCAACCCTTCAGTGCTTGGAAACCAAAGCTCGGGAGCTTTAGGAAGCCTATGACAGAATCAAGGGAACTATGTCAACTATTGTTATTACGTAGCGCTTGGCTAAGATGAGGGAGGCCCAGGACCTAAAAATTTAGGTTGACGTGGTCTGGTAGAAGGTAGCTATGATTAAAGCCTGTCTCCAGCCATGGCTAGATGAAGCATTTGCAGTTTCGACCACCATAGAGCACAAGGTAGTTCATATGCAAAGCGAGTTCACCACTATTGAGATAGTGCCGCCAGAGACTGAGTTAACAGCCACAAAAGTAGAAAGGATGCAATGGATGACGGAAGAATTTTCTGATGGAACAAGTGAAGCATAGAAGATGCTAACCAACCTCTGTGAAAAGATTTCCGCATCAGTCGAGTGACATGGGATGAGTCACGATGATTGTGTTGGGGGACTGTTGGGTAGCGAAAGCCCCACACAACGTTAGGAGGTTCCAAGCCAGATATTTTGGGTAAATTTGGGGTAAAGACTCCACTGAAAGCACGAAATCATACTTGTTTGTTAGTCGCATCTTAGGCTTCCCAAAATGCATGCACATCATTCTCCTACGTACCCCACCATATTGCAGGTGTAGCACAAAGTACCCAATTCAAGGCCTGGAAACATTAATTTTCTGGCACCTCCCTTTCAAACTTATCTAGGAAATGATATACCTCACTTAACCCATCATAAGTAGGTCGATCCCTCGCTTCTGTCGATATGCGGTGCAGCAATCTTTTCATCATATAATAGTTCAGTCTGGTTACCTCGTGTAACAGGTTCTGCCATTTCTCTATCTCTTCATTAGTATGAAGCACATGAGCTTTCTCTCTCCCATGAGATCCGTTCGTCCGTAGTGGGATTTACCCAATCTTTCTCTAGCGTGGTTATTTTTTAGATGCAGTCCAAATCATCATCACTTTCATAGTTGTGCACCGGCTCTGTATAGTGTGATCCTTCCATAGGGTCCAAGGGTATAACTACACGCTAGGAGTTATTCTCAAAATTCATCTTGCGCTTCTTCAGATTAATCACCCCGTTCATGTTGGTGGCCCAATCAATTCCTAAGAGCATGGGGTAGGCATTGCTGTCATCAACAATTTCTTTCGCTTCCAAGTTTACTAGTGCACTCACTCCCTCAATATCTATGGTGACTCCCTGCGATCACCCCATGGGTATTATCTTCTGTTGTTTCGCCATCCATAGAAATCCAGAATTACTTGGTCCATCTCATATTCTCCAATCTGTGCAGTTAACCTCATTTCTCTTCCTGTCCTAGTCTTGTGTTTTCCAATCTTCCGGACTATGTGCGGTTCTCCTGGCACGGTCCCAACGCATCTGTTAATGAGTTCCTACAATCCTTTTATAGCCTTACTATCACGCAGTAACTTCATGCATGTTTCCAGGAATGTGGTAAGAATATATGGGTCCATTTCCAGCTTCTGTTTATCTTTTCTTCCTGAACTGGAGGCATCAGCGAAGCTCTTCTTAGCTTCCATGAAGGTTTCCTTAGCACGCTCCAAATCAAACTCTGCTTCTTTTGTTGGAGCCTTGCGAACCCAAGTACTATCTTCGGGTTGTTTTCCTTTATCATCTCCTATTGTGATTCCACTTCGGAGCATAATGTTCACATTTGGATCTTCCTCGCGCGTCTCAGACCTCATCATCTGCAAGTTCTGAGTCAGGGGAGGTGGTAGCACTCCCTTATCGTGTGTCCTAGCTATCAGCGTAGGACAATCCTTTGTCTCATGATCAAACAAGGTACAATATAGACATGATGGGCACATTGGATTCATATAATCATGGGCATAATGTCCTGGCCCTCCAAAATTGTAGCATATCAGTTGTGCATGACCTTTTCTAGGTCCTCCTCCACCTCGACCTCATCCACGCCCCTGAAATCCGGTTCGTACCACTCCTACAGTCTAGCCTAGGGGTTGTGTTTAAGCTTGAACCCTATAGGTGGGAGTTCTATCCATCATCAGCTCATAGCTTCTATAAGTGCGCTCATCGTGTCCAACCGATCTACAAAAATTACAGAACAACTATTGTGAATTTTGTGTTTACCTCTGTAACAAATGGTAGTTTTCCATAGCATTCTTTCCTCCTATTTGGAAAATCACGCACCATAAAGCAAGTTCCACGCTAGGTCCTTCTTGCACTTCCGGTCTTAATGATATTGAACTTCCTCCCATGAGGTAATTCACAAACACAGGGCAGTGGTCCATATCATGACCCTGACCCTTGAATTTTATACACCACACCTCTTCACGCACTTCTGGCCGGGCTGTCCTATCCTGCTTCAGACTCTGCATATCAAGGCACAAGGTTTTCAACTACGTGTGGATCTCATGCACTCCCAAGTTATGGTCCTAAATTGGGGTTTCATGCAACCTCATCATGATTTCCAAGGCCTCTACCTAAGTCGTTAACCTTTGTTGCGACAACACGTTCCTCAAATGCAGCGTTAGAGATGCCACAAACCATTTGTGATGCTTTCCGTCCATCAAAGTCATATTAGCTCCACAAATTGTACACTTTAGTCTCTGATCCAGCTCACAAGGAGTCTTGCCTAGTAGCATTGTGATCCCTTTAAACCCAATGATCGACTGCACTTTTGATTTCGGCCTGCTAAATTCCATGTTTAGCACAATTTGGATATCCGCGATTCCCACATTTGGATTGTCACTAGAATGCTTATTATACTAGGTCAGCACGCGATCCTACAGAGCACTGACTAGCTTCCCATACAGCTCTTATCACGAACCAAACTAGTCTAGACCTTCATTTCCTACTCCTCTGAACATATGCAACTTTATCATGCTTGCGATATTGACTCCTAGTGGTAGTGGAGGTGGTACGGGCGAAGATGGAGGTGAAGGGGGCGAAAATGGTGGTGGTGTGGGTGGGGGTAGTATGCATAGAATCCTTTACCTTATCAAATTGATCACACTTCGTGGTGAGACCTTTGCGATCTCTTGCTCATACCCTCGTGGAGGTGAAATCAAAAGGTTATTCTCTGGTTCCTTACTTCCTTCGTTTCTGTAGGTTTTTCCACTTTGCGTAGCTTTGGACATCAAGGTAATTGCATAAACCTCTTTTCACACAATAGCATTTTAATCCAAGAATTCAGAGACTTTGCATACTTACCTCACAGTCCTTTGAGAAACTGTCGGTCTGCTTCACTATAACTAGCTGAAGTATCTACCGCGAACTCAGTAATGAGTCCTCCTATAATTCAATCGATCTAGTGATCAACAATACACACAATCTTATCCTCTAATGCTTGCAATCTGTGCACAAATTCTAGGGTCCACACAATAGGATTGTTGAGTTTCCATCTTCCTTAGCTATCTGCTAGCTTCGTGATCCACTCGTACATCTCAATATGGAAATATGTGAAGAAGATATCGTGGATCTCTGTGTATGGGTAGAAGTATAACCACTCTTCTTTTGTCTATCACAGATTCCTATTTTCCGGTGCCGTGAACTCATGAATTCGCCCGTCCAACCAACCTTAAATTTCCTTCTTAGTTGAATTCCAATGATATGACATCAGAAATCTCTATGCAGATTCCGGTCCCAGCAATGGAACCATTTGTTGGATTGATGGGGCCTGACCTAGGTTCAAAGTTAATTAGCCAAACAAATCCCTGTACTACTGGCCCTTTCGGCAACAGATTGCGAAGTGCAGACTGAGGTCTCACCCAAAGTAGTATGGGGGAATGCTAGAACCAAGCTTTCGCACCCTTGAGATGTTTGATGGGGTTGGTTTAGTCCAACTGTAAATACGTTTGTGCAGGTCACTTCATGCACTATCTTGACTTGTGAGGCCTTCATGATCTATTATAATCACCTTTGCACAATCCTCACCAGGGGTTGAGGTGAATTTGTGCTTCCCTAGTAGTGATCTGTGTTACTTCCTCGAGTTAGACCACATAGCTTACTTATCTTCTTATAACAGTTAGTTATCTTCGCGTAAACAGATACTTTATCTTATATTCACTTTATCAACACATTCATATAAGTTCACGCATCATATAAACAATAGAAATTCAATTTATATCTGATACATTCAATGCAAAAAATAGGATAAAGATACACAAAAATGATGTAAAACTTCTCTTTATCACTTCTCCAAAGGTTATAGACTTGACCTGCCATGCACACTCAACTGGAGAGCCTTCTCCTACTCTACGACCCAAAGACTTGATTCTACTCCTAAATAAGACTCAATTATTCATCATTAGATCATTCCTACTTCAGTTAACTTATTTACAACTTAGAGCCTCACTCTATTTACAATCCCATGGTCCACGAACCATGGGTAGATCTCTAAAGCTGACATTACATTACAAAAATGAGGGCAGAAAACCCTATGACTTATTTACAATCTTTGCGCTCTGCACCCACAAAACGCAGAGTCTTTATATCAGATTTGGTCAAAATCTGGGCTTTAAGCTCCAAAACTTGCCCTGGGCGATCCCGCGCCCAACACTAGTAACTCAACCCACCAATGGCTCCAAAGCATTTTTCCAACCAAGGCTTCGAGAGAGTATGGTACCTGCAAGTGAAACCTATTGTAGTTGTTGATCCCACTATCCTCTTGAACTTTCCTTATCTTTGTTTGCATTCTTACTCAAAATCCAAAGTTTTCCACACTCATCCAAGAGTGATCCATGAAAACACTAACTGTCCAAGAGTATGAGAGAGAGGTGAATGAGAGAGCTCCAACACTAAACTATCAAAAAGATAACCGTAGCAAAAGCTACCAACCAATCCTCAGAAGCCTTTTTATTAACAAGACCTCTATTTTCTTCAATATCCATTATTTTTCCTTCATTTTCCTCCTCACATGTGACCTTTGACCTTTGACCTTCCTTTTGTCCTATTTTCCATTATTTTCATAAGTAAAATGATAATTAATGCCTCTTTCCTTTCGAAATCCTTTGCCATTGTCTTTTCCAATTTACATAGTAATTAATAAACCAAATGAACTCCCACTAGGATGTTTTTCCCAACATTCAAACTTGGAATAAGTGTCCCATGACCTTGGTCTTATATTTCTATACATGAATTTTTAGTCAGGGTTGTTAATGAACCCTCCCCCTTGGGAGACACCGTCCTTGGTATTCTATGACACCTATGACCAAAAAGCCATTGCAAAACAAAAAATATTTCCTATGGAGCTTTATATACTAGCTTATTGCAATATTTTCAATGATATTTATTGAAAACATGACAATCATACCGTTTACTAGAGCTTTATAACACAACTCATTATGGTATTTACAATACAACCACATTACTCATGAACATTTTCTTCAACCAACAGATAACCATACTATATATGGAGCTTTATAAAAAAACTCGAAACATTATCTACAATAATATACACATGTGCACGTTTTCTCAACAAGCAAATAAAAGGATATGATGCTACGACAATCAGCAAGGGAATCTATAGGATCACATCTCCACCCTCAAAGTAGTACCAGGATTCACCTCCTTCCTGGGAAGTTTAGAATCCACTATCAAATTCAAATCTACATCCAATGTCCAGTGCTACTATCTTGGGCTATTTTTTCTCTCAGTGAACAGTTATCGGCTCATTTTTCTAGGGCACACTCTCAATGTGCTTCTAATTCAATCTAGATATGCTAATGACCAAAACAAATTCATTCCTTGACCTTCCCGTCTCTTCTACATAGCCCCTTGGGAAATCTAGTCAACCCCTTCCTTGCAATCACACACCTTCCAAGTTTTGTGAGCACTCCCTTCTCTATTATACAGTCCCTTAGTCGACCCCTCCCTTGTAAAGGTTTTGTTGCTTCAGGAGGTACAAAAAACCAATGCATATCCCTACCTCAAAACCATCATACCGGTCAGAGCATGATCATGGAAATAAATGGACACTATTCAGTACCAGTGTCCCACAATGGCCCTGCTCTTGAAGTGCTTTACCAACATATTGTTTCTTGTTCCAATTATTTTCACTACTATTTATAATGCTTGCAGTCAGCTTCAACCACACAACTAGGGCATTCTCCATGCTTTCTTGTACGAAGCACATAATTTCCATTATATTCAAAATGAATTGAAATAAATCCAAATCATACCTCATTAATGACCCATCAATAAGGTACACTTGCAATTTTGTTTACTTCTTGTCACAAAAAGTCAAACTAGCTCTTTGATCAAATCATAATATATAAATATATGACATTCGGTTAGCTCAAAACAAAACCATCATAAATCACATGCAATCATCATAAACCATAATCATAGATCACATGTAACCATCATAAACCAGAATCATAGATCACATGCCTAATAAAACCAAAATAAAATGTCGATACTTATCCTTCATTCTGTCCTTTCTTCTACCTTTGTCCTTTTTGTACACACATTGAATTCAATTTCAACACTCGACATGCATCCAATGCCTTTTCTTATCTTCAATCACATACACATACACATAACATACAAAATCACCCTATACATGCACCTACAAGTGACATAAAACAAAACGCATAAACCTACATCGGATGTACAACACAACACATACACCTACACCTAGTGTACACCAACACACACACATACAACAACACCCACACCTTTCTCATGACGGCTCTACCATTGCCATTTTCATCAATGCACCCAACAAATCCACTGGTTGTCATATTTTTACCTTCAGACGCCCTTATACATGCACCAAGCTTCACCTAGGTCTTACATTACCTATTGAGTTTCATTCACTTGTTTCCAACTCCATTAACTTTCCTCTTTCCTAACCAATTCCCAAAACTCAAAACGTAAAAGGAAATAACAAGAAGCAAATAAGAAGAAAACCATGAAGACCAATAATAATATGGCACCGCAAGAAAAGTGGTATGGTCATACACTAGACATAAATAAAACTTCAAATCAAGCACAAATAAACAACAAAACAATGAAATCACAAGACTCTCAACAAACAGCATGACTCAATCCCCATGGGTTTCCAATGCTTCCAAGGGAAAGATCAATTGAAGCCTTCTTCATATTTCATGGCAATTCCTTTTTCCATGCAATCCCCTGCATCACACTACCATAAACACATAAATTTCAGTGCATAAATAAACATAACCAACATGCTAGTTACCTCACCTTAATTTGCCAAGCACACTACCTTGTAACTGAACACTTACATATATCCCTTATCAAGGAACTCCAACTCCTAAATGGATCCATGCATAATTGAAACCAACTGTTATACCTATCAAATACATGTTCATAGATATAACACATATGTACATAATGTTAAACAAAATAAAGGTTAAGAAGACTTCTTATATTCATGCAAGCACTCATTCATTCAGAATTTTGGCCTCCAAACATAGCCAGAGGAATTCTCACCCAATTCCTTTATTTTACATTTTTCCCTACTGCAATTGAGTCTTACTATGTACTATCCTATCACCCAACTATTAGTTATATAAACACATCAACTATTACCTTGTCACACTAATACCAAGCATGTTTACTTACAACTGCTCACACATGTCAGTCACACATTCCAAAGATCAAGACATCATGTATATTAATTTGAAATCAGCCTTCACCAAGATGAACAATCATGCCATAATCACAATGTATCTCAGGGGAAGCTATCACATATGCACAAGTCAATTCAAGTTAGTACGAAACAATATCAAAAATATATCAACTCATACTTGAATATCACAACCATAACCATCTTCATAGACCAATCACACTAGCATGATACATATAACATCAAGGTACTAGCTACAATGGACATACTCATCGTGCATATGACCACAATTCAGATAACGACAAGTTACTCTCACTCATGACTACTTGACGCACATGCATATGACCACACTGATGGACTAGCATCTTTCATGCATGTAACCAAAAAACAATAGAATGAAAAGCATGTATATAACCCTAATCAATCTATTAACTAACATACATGTATGACAATCTTCTCTTACCCCAATGTCTAGTGTTGAAACCTCACTTTGATGATGTCCGTCTCCTCGTCTATCTCAGCCAACACATTAGCATCATAACAACCAACGACATCATGATGACACAAACTACTTACAATGACATCACGATGCATGTATGACCTACTATAATGCATAACTATAACCATGAAAATGCATGCATAACAACATATAAACAAATTCATAACAAACGCATATACAACTGACATGCATACTTGACATACACATCCCAACAACAACATCATCAACTTCCTACATGGAAACACAACTGTAACAATTAATACCACCATGCATACATAATAAGAAAATTTACATCCTTCATGCATGCATGACAAATACATTTCGCCCATCCAATCCAAAGGGTGAACGATGCTCTGATACCACTCTGTAACACCCTCCTTCCACATTACCGAAGCTAACAGGTCAATTGGGGTAAACATGTGACAAAGAGTTACTATGATATGATTGAACTCCCCATGTATAGTTAAGGAACTGGAACTGACAATCCAAGACCAATCTGGCCTTCCATAGGAGCTACAAAACCTTAAGGAGACAACCAACCCTTCCAGGTGCCCAACCTATGAGACAACTTGATGTTTTGTTGATCTACGTTAGAAAATCAGAAATGCACAAAGATTTTATTTATATTAATAATTACTTGTGATATTATTATGTTTTTGTTATGTTCCTCTTGTATATTTTAGTTCATCAATCAATTACCAAATCAATAACACAAATATCTCATGCACCAAATGTAGGCGGGCAACTAGGGAAACACCCCTATGTAGGGTAAAACCTAATCAACAACTCTTCCTTCATAATTTCATGAGATGATCCAAGAATATTGGCCTAGACACAGACTTCCTCCACACCAATTCAACCATTTCTTCCTTCTATAGATGATAACCCTTTCAACAATAACTTTGACCTAGCAGCAACAACTTGTAGTAGCAACATAACTTTGACCCAACAATAGCCCAACAACAACTTTGATCCAACACTTATGCCAGCAACAAATTCAACCTAGTAGTTAGCCCAACAACAACTTTGATCTAGCATCTAGCCCGACAACACTTAAACCCAATAGTATCTTCGTCCTTCCAGCAAATATCCCAGTAATCCACATGAGTGAGAGAGAGACAAACCCATACACTTCGATCTTCCTTCTTCTAGCAACTTCACACTTTTTCTACTCTTCTTCTCTTAGATATCGAACTTGTGAGTGTGAAACTCCAAATGAATTAGAAATGCTTGTATATATACCCTTTTGGTGAGGTTTAATTACCATGTTTGTTGTCGATTTGATCTCCTTGTGGTTAACTTGGTGTGGAGGTGACAAATACCTTATTTGACTCCGTAATAAATATATTTACATGATTCAAATAGAAAATGACTCTGATGACTCAAAATAAATCCTAGAAGTCCTCAATGGGGACTTTGACCTAAAACATGATGACCCAAGCATGAAACCCATGCTTTAATAAGACATATCAATAATAAAAATAAATTATTTTTCTTTATTTCGATAAATACATTGCATTAAGACTCAAATACAAATATGAAGCCCGAACATATTTACATTATTCAACACTCTGTCTTAACTAGGAAGGTACTCATACTTACATATACAAGTACATGGCAGATCTCAAAATACACAAACAATGAAGAGTTTCGGCACTTATGGTGCCACAGACTATATTCCTGACCAGGGATATCTATCCATGTGGGACTAAGATGGAATAATGCTTTCAACCTCTCTAGGTACCATTAGAATTACTTGTTAACCATCAACCAGGGGAACTAGGTGAAAAATGCAAGGTGAGAGCTCTATGATCAACGCCACCCTCCCTACTACTTCAAGAACTAGACATCACATATGTTGTCCAGATGTCCTCCCAGGAATTTTACACACACAATGCCTCAACACATCAAATATCTCTAACCTTAAGAATGATTTTCAAAAGTTTCAAGAGATTTACTTGAAAAGTCACAACCCCAATTAGTAACAACCTTTTAAATACTCATGAATAAACACAAACCTTCATGGTCTTCTAACATCTTGATGTTTCTTCACAATTTATCATAGTAGGACTTAGAGGATTCTCAAACAAATAAAAGGTTTTCTCAATCACTCATATTCCTTTCCTATATCAAATCATGCTTTCTTTCTTTCAGCAGCACCTCAATATGCATTGTCGAATTTCTTTAAGGTATCCATCATGCCTATAACATGCCCTCCCTCTCAACTCAAGAGATATACCCTTTTACTTATCCAGGTTCCCTCTTAAGTTAGGTATATCAACTCCTTTTCTACAACAATGGAGAATCTTTCATGGATTCTACCCTTCTTATTAGAGTCATCTAGATCATCATCATTCATATAACTTCCTTCATCATGCTTATCATCCAAATTAATAAATATCTTTAGCATCTTGAAGATTGTGCACTTGCACAACTTAGATAGAAAGTACAACCAAATACATATATAGAAGCATGAATTTAAATATATCGGAATCATATAATAGTGGAAGAATTAGGCTTTAGACAAAAAATACCTAAACTTAGTTAGGTTCACAAACAATAACAAACACATACTTTTTACTTCAACTTATTTTTCTCGTACCAGGTTATAACCACTGGATCACATCAGTAACTTAATTTTTCTCATTATATCTAGGGCCTCAATATTTCTTGCAGAGGTATGTCATACTCTACTATAATATATTGCAAACCCTAGAAGCAATTCAAGCAAGTACACATATAATGCATTTAGACTTCTACTAGGATTTAATGCAAACCCTAGATTCCATCTTATAAACACTCAGCCTTAGATGTCAACAATCAAAACCATTCACAACATAATCTAAGGTTTCAACGATATGACCAAGCTCTACCTGTGTTTGTTGTAAACCCTATATTTTATCATAAACAATATCGCCATATCCTAGAATATCAAACTTCTACTATGTCTTAGTTACAAACCCTAGAATTGATCAACAAACAGGTCATCACATATACATATCTAGAATAATCATGCACAAGTATATCATAACATATATTGGACAAACCCAAGACACAAGTATCACTACATTTAAACTCGGACATATAACAATCTCGATTAGGATAGGGTTTTGATCAGAGGGACAAACATTCACTTAGGGTTTCATTCCTAGGAGCATATTCTCAATAGATAAGGATTTTACTCATAAACCCTTATTTATTAAAAGATAACGGTTTAGGAACACATTACCATCCAACCCTAAAGGACTAGGGTTTCCATAATTAACACTAAAAATCCAAAACCATCAAAACCCCAAACATTAAAGGAATAATATTTTCTATATTTCATCAGTACCCCTAAGTAGATTAGGGTTTTACAAAGAACCTATTAAGGTTCCAAAAAAATAATGAATTTAGTGAGAGTAGAGTCAATCTAATGATTAATCTCCCCAACAAGAATCTCTATGATTCAAAGCTCCTTAGACATAACACTTGTTAGTAATGTAAAGAAGATTTATTAGAATGAATGAATGTACCTTTGTCTTGAACAGAACACAGCTTAGGGTCTAAGACATACCTTAGAGTTTCTTTTTAGAAACACATATAACATCAATTCCAATACTTTGTCTTGTGAGATATTTTCGATAGCCATTGAGCATATCAGCAAGCATTTCCTAAACAGGGAAAATATAAAAGAAATGTTATTAGCATCTAGTGTAAACATATCTAGATATGAAAAGGAAAACCAAATATAAAATATAATACAAGGGGTAATATACTTTTCCTTGGAAAAATGGTGAGGTATCCCTCTTAATCCAATCTTCGAGGATATATATAACTTTAACAAAATAATTCAATAATGTCTTTCCAAAGAATGCTAAGCCTATAAGTTCTAGAAATCAAAATACAAAACAAATTAAAAACTTAGAGTAGAAGGACTTAGTATTATAAGTCCTTTATTTCCAATTCTTCAGTCTTGTGCTTCTTTGGAGATATTTCTTCAGAAACATTTTCATGATCCCTATTTCTCTTTCTACTTCTTAGATTCTCAAGAAAATTGCTTTTATAATGACCCATATTGTGAAAATTGTAGCATTAAACTTTGGATGGGTCTATCTTCCTTCTAAGCCCTTTAGCCTTCTTGAATGATCATATGTTCTTGTAATGAGCATAGTAGGAATTTGAAACTTTTTCTTCTTCATTCTCTTTGTTTCTTAGTAGAGAAATTCTAACTTCTTCCTGACTGCAAGCATTCCATAGTTGTTCGAATGTAGGATTTTCATTCCAACGTTTAATACCTAATGAGAAGGCACTCCAAGATGATCGTAATTCTAGAAGTGTAATGATTACAAGATCCCTTTTCAGGTACTATTTCATCAGTTTCTTGGATTTAATCTCTTAATCTAGCTATTCTCACAAAGAAGGATGCCACAATGTCTTCCTTTGTCATATTTGTAGGTCTTAATTCATTCTTAAGACTCTCTATTTGGCCAAGATTCTTGAGAGTGAATAAATTGGATAATGTGTCATACATCTCTTGAGTAGAATCTATGTTGGATAATTATGGGATGAGGATATCGTTTATTCCATCCACCATTAGTGTCATGGTCAATATTTATGTTATCCTTCACTTTTCGTTTTCTACATCAGTTAACTCATTAGTAGGCTTATTTACCTTTCCTTCAACTAAATCCTATACTTTATTCTTCTCGAGGACGAGGTCTATCCTCTTATTCCATGCCCTGTAGTTGGATGCTCATTCCAATTTGTTTTCTCCCTTCATTGAGTTAGATATTTCCCTTGAATATGGTATACTTGACTTCTTATATGATCCTTTAGATGATTCTTATTCAAATTTCTTAAAACTCCTTATTCTTCTGCCTTTTTTCCTTCTTCACCTTCGCTATGAAACCATGTTAGAAATTAGAAAAGGCAGAAATATTTTATTTATATTGATAATTACTTGTGATATTCTTATGTTTTTCTTATGTTCCTCTTTTCTATTTTAGTTCATCAAGTAATTACCAAAAAAATAGCACAAATGTCAGAGACACCAGATGTAGGTAGACAAGGGAAAAACCCCTATCTAAGGGAAAACACAATAAAAAAATCTTCCTTAATAATTTCATGAGATGATCCAAGACTCTTGACATAGACACAGTCTTCCTCCACACAAAGTCAACCCTTTCTTCCTTTTGTAGATGATAACCTTTTCAACAATAACTTTGACGTAGCAATAATAACTTGTAGCAACAATAGAACTTCGATCTAGCATAACTTCAACCCAAAAGTAGCCCAACAACAAATTTGACCTAAAAGTTAGCTAAGTAAGAAATTCGACCTAGTAGTTAGCCCAACAACAAATTTGATCTAACAGTTATCCGAAAAACAACTTTGACCTAGAAGTATATTTATCCTTCTTGTAAATATCCCAGTAAATCCACACGAGTGGGAGAGAGACAAACCCAAAAACGTTTTTCTTCCTTCTTCCAACAACTTCACACTTTTTCTTTTCTTCTTCTCTTAGACATCGAACTTGTGAGTGTGAAATTCTGAATGAATTCGAACTACTTGTATATATACCCTTTTAGTGAGGTTGAATTACCTTGTTTGAGGCCAACTTGATCTCCTTGAGGTTGACTTGGTATGGAGGTGACAAATACCTTATTTGACTCAATAATTAATCTTTTTACATTATTCAAAATCCTAAGAAGGTTCTCTTTAAATGAACAATGACTCTAATGACTCAGAATAAATCTTAGAATTCCTCAATCAGAATTTTGACCTAAAACATGATGACCCAAGCATGAAACCCATGCTTTAATAAGTCATATTAATAATAATAAAAAAGTATTTTTATTTATTTTGATAAATACATTTCATTAAGACTCAAATACAATTATGAAGACTGAACCTGCTTACATTCTTCAACAATCTAGATGCCCAACCTCTGCCATGAGAAGCCATGCATGTGATTGAGACCCTCCAGTTGTTGATTTTTGAGTAGCTTGAGAGGTACTCGAAGCCCCAGGTTTTGGGGATTGGAGGATAAAGCACCACAAGAGTCACTTGTGGGATTGGAACCCAAGGTAGGGGTTTTTCACCCATAGGAATTTGGGCCAAAACCATGAGTACATATCGACATGTGATTGATGAGGATGATAGCTCTTGGTGAGACGAACCTAACATAATGAGAATTATTTGATTATGAGTTGTAAAAATGGAGATAATAATTTTTAAAGTTAATGCTTGGGTTTGCACATAAGGAATCTAGGTTCGCTTGGTGTTAAGAAGACATTTGACGTATGTTCAAGACCTATTATTACATTTTAAGGATCCCTTCTATTGATGTATAAATAGAAGGTGTTGGAGGACACTTTAAACCATCCATTTGTGCAACATAAGAGCACACTAAAGGAGCCTCAAGAATTTAGTCTAGGGAGCAAGGGAAATTCTGTTAGGGTCGCAGGACTAGGGCTACTTCAGCGAGGAAGATAAGGCATTATGGAGCCTTCTAGGGATTGTTTGAAGGGAAAATTACTCTTGCATGGAGCCCGACTAAGAGAGGGTTGGATGCAAGTCTATTGGGAATCGAAAAGAGGTAAGGGAAGTTTGTTTTGGTTTGGCTGTAGGTGACAACAAGGAACTACGTGTTAGAGAATTATATATTACAGAGCAATGGAACACATAAAATATATTGCAGAAATATAAACACAAAAAACACATAAAACAAGAGAGACATAGATATACATGGTTCACCCAATTTGAGCTACGTCCACAGAGAAACAACCTGTCCTTCCTTTTATATTATCTAGCAAACTGAAGAGATACAACCTACAATATATCTGTTGTAATTCTCTCTTCGCTCTCACACAATATCCTCTCTCTTTCTCACTCAGAATACAGATCTATATAGACACAATACAATTTGCTCATATATAGTGAGGGGTTGCGTTCTAGGAAAAAATACCCTAAATTAAACATAGCTTCTACCATCAAATCTTCCCCTAATGAAAAACCTAGATTGACTATGAAATTACAACATTTTACAAGGCAATTTTACATCTATTTTTAGCTTTGGGGGTGTTGCCCCCGATCTCCCGCCAAGGGGGGGCTACAAATAATCATTGTCGCCACCCCCAAGACCCCCGTGGAGGTGTTGCCGCCACATTACAAACTAGGGTCCTATGCTGTGATACCTCTAAATAAAGAAGATAATCAGGCTCCACACCCAACACTATGGTAGGCCATAGTCCTTACCAACCTAAAATATGGACAACGTGGAGGCATCAGGGGCTACAAAGTGCCCAGAACAACAACATACATTGGGAGGATCTTTCCATGATGGGTCCATAGTCATTAAGGGTTGTTTTGGTGCATGGTTGAGGGTTGTTGCAACATGTTGGATGCCCTAATGAGCCAAAGTTTGGAACAATAGTAACACAATAGACTTGGAGTAGAATAACCTTGTGTTGGATCATAGTTTGTGAACTCTTTTGGATTTGTTTCATTATCAGCATGTGGGTACCATTCAAAGGATTTTTTGTGGAGGTAAAAATTCCATCGTAGGAGCAGAACTTGCAGTGAAGTATTGGGTGTCATTGATCTGGTGGAGGGCAGTTTGTTGGCTTCCCAAAGTAGCCATAGTCAAAATACCTTGAAGTGACAAAGAGATCTGAAGGTTGGGTGAAGTTTGACTCTAATGAGCAGCACTTTGATGGATAAAAGTGACTACTATACTAGGAGATTGGAGCTCAGGTATTGGCTAGTCTCGAGAGCATATTGGATCAACCCATATACATGCAACAAAAGTGGCTTGCAATAGTGTTAGGTGGCCTCCCTCCTGGAGTCTCAATTTGTTGTCCCTTGAAGGACTAAGGGGAAGCTAGTGAGCAGTATGGGAGTGAAGGGCCAACAGGACAAGATACGACATAGAAGCTGCAACAAATTTTGTCATTGTTTCTTATATACCATATATTGTTGTATTATTCATATTTGGTTTAATATAACGAAAATTGGGTTGTCCATTATTGTACAATATTTGTTAAAAATTGTGTATACTTGTGCATATGTGATTTATTGCTTTATATTTTCCACTGTGCAAATTAGTTCTTGTTGAGATTCTTGGTTTGGTAGCATCAAAGATTTTAAGATTCTAACCTAGACTCAAGATCATGGAAATTCAACATGGAATTAGAGCTATGCATAGTGAAGTACAACTTAAGATGGAATGGGTCATACTCTAGGTGACAATGTCGAAGTTGTAGGCTCGTATCCGGTATGAGGATAGGTTGGAGGGGTTTTCCAACTATAGTTGATGGAAGGAAAGGATCAAGTTGGTCTTGCAAGTCAACATGATCTATGAGCTCCCCAAGAAAGTTATCAAGAAGCCAATTGACCCAAAAGAGTTGGAAGAGTACGAGGATTTTGACGAGGGGGAGATTGATCATACTTGATGGTGTGAAGGATTCCCTAATACCTTATCCATCCAGGAAGAACACCACACATGACATGTGGATGGCTCTTTAAAATTTGTTCTAGAATAAGAATGAGAACTGGGTATTGGTATTGGAGGATAAGTTGTAGTCCACCAAGATGATAAAGGGTGAAGGTGTGACTATGCATCTCACAAGATTCTCTCAGGTCAAAGATGAGCTTGTTGTTGTTAGTGTGACTATTTAAGATGGAGATATGGTGATGATTTCCTTGAAAGGGTTCACTGAGGAATGGAATCCATTCATCAAAGAAATCATTTCCAGAGAGAAGTTTCTAGACTGGAATAGGCTATGGGATGACTTCATTCATGAAGAGTTGAGAGACGAGGATATTCATCCCAAGAAGAGGAATTTTAATGATGATGTGGCACTTGCAGTGTGAATGAAGGGTAAGCAAAAGAAGGACTTGATTAAGGTCAAGTGTTTCAAATATGGTGAGATGGGTCATTTTTCATCGATATTTCCGATCAAGAAGAAGGGCGATGATAAGAAGAAGAAAGGAAAGAAGGTCGTTGGTGCTTCGACTTCTACTAAGATAGATGATCTTACCAAGAGATTGGAGGAGGATGACTTTGCTATGATCTCTCATTTTTGGTAGGGTACTATCAATGAGAATGGATGGTACATGGATAGTGGTGTGAAAAAACATATGACAAGGTCACATGAGGTTTTTAAGACTCTACCTGAATGGGACTCGAAGTTGCACATGGTATTGGGCGACAAGAGTCAGAAGGAGATCCAACAATCAGAAGTTGTGCCATTCAGGATGGAGACTTGAGTGATGTGGGTCTGAGATTTATTATTTGTAACATGACTCAGATATAGTGTGATTTATGTCTCGATGATCGAGAAGAAGGGGTTTGAGGTATTGTTCTATGATGGGAAGGAAAGAATCAGGCCTAGAGGCTCTTGCTCTAATGGGATATGCTTGGTGTTAGAGTGCATGGTCTATACAGGTTGATGGAAAAGCCTATGGATCATGGGAAGCAACAGGTGAAGTAGGCACAGGTTCCAGAGAAGCAGGTGCAGGTGCAAGCTTTAGAGGAGCAGGCACAGGTTCCCTAGAAGAAGGTACAGGTTCCAGAGACATAGAGGGAGTCGAGTTCTAGAGGGAGCTTGCACGTTCAAAGGGAGACTTTGAAGTCCAAGAATATCGTGTGGTCAGTGGTGAGAAAGGGTACTCCTATAGCTGCCAAGAAGGAATCATGGAGGGAGTGGAAGACATTATAGGATAAGAAGAAAAAGCAGGTCGCTTCCAGTAGTGACAATGACATTTCCGAGAGAGGCTTAGTTCACAAAACAAGGATTGCTGCAATTGTGAGCACTAAGAGTTGGGAAAGTGTTACGAGTAGCGATGATGATGATGAGTTACTTCCTAGTCTTGGAAGTACCTCCATCGCTAAGAGGGAGTGTTGATTTTTTAGTAGATTGGGAGGTACTTGTTATGGGAAAATTTAGTGTCTTTTCAAACGACTAACCCCTGGACCTAGTAGCAAATCTAGAACAACAGTTAAAGTAATTCCATTGCTTTTCCTATAGCTAACAGATAAAAGAAAGAGGAGCAAACATACCAACCTGTATCTCTTGCTCGATCCCTCTTCCCTTTGACCGCTTTCGCCTCTCCCTTCCATACTTAACTCACTTGAAATGTACCTGCACACAAGCCGAGACAGAAAACCATTAAAGCATACATATTGATCTGTTAACTAAACATATTATAGAATCAAAAGTACAATATACAACACATAACACATGAATGGGAAAAAACATAGAACTCTTTATTCATAGAAGGAAAGATTACAATCCATGTAGATGCATGTTCAATTCAGTGTCATCCTCCCAGCTTCAAACCCTTCTCTCCTCATGGAACAACAATTTGACATGATAAAATTACTCTCTCTACTAATCTCATCCAAGTAGCATTTCCTTAGCTTAAGAAGTCTCAACCTTGACCAATCAATGAGAGCTTGGTCCTTTTATAGTTCAACAAAGGAGGTTAGGCCATGAATGGCCCTCATGAATGCTTTTCCATATGTGGGAAGTGGTTCCAGGGAGGAAGGGATAATGGATTAAGGTTCATTCATCTCCTTCCTCATGCAAAAGTGAGCCCAATCCTTCTAGAAACCTCTAGAAGCCTCCATTAGATGAGGAATCCAATGGATTCATTTGAAAAATTTTATGGATCTCACTCATTGCAGGTGTAACAAAGGCTAGGTGCAATCCATAGCACCCAGCCAGTGTAGCGTCTGCCATTCATTTTAGCCAGATAGAAGGCCACTTGCGATGATCTCCTCAGAGACATTTTTTGGATGAATGGTGTCATGAAACTCTTGGGAAGCAAGCATGATGTGGGTTAACTTCATAAGGGAATGAAAACAACTATATTAGGGGTTGATGGAACCTAATATCATTGATCTGGAAGTGGGGGTTGATGTGCCCAAATTTTCCTCTAACAGATGCCCCCTAAAGCATGAAGTTGAAAATAATCATGTCGAGTGATATGCTTTACCATTTGGTGAGAAGGTTTCGAAGCAGAAGGCGACTTGCATCAATTACAATACAAATATCATGATACTTTGATTTTTTCTCATAACTAGCTAAGGGAAGGCATACCCATGCTCAGCTTTATAAACTTTCATTACATGTACATACATAGTCATCTACGGATATAGACCCATGAATGGATGACCATGAATGTAAGGCCACTGTACATTTGATATGGTACTCCTGAATATATCACAACCTAGATGGATGAAACTAGATTCGGGGTCTTCAATATCGTCCAATATTTCTCTCAAGTATAAGTCTAACCATGTGAATAGATGATCTAAAGTTGAACATGGAGAGACATCATCTGATTACCAGCCAATGATGTAAGCTATTAATATACACGAGAGGAATAACTGATAATGATAATGACCCTCAAGGTACTGCAGTACATTCTATGTGGTGTGAAAAAATGATTTGATGTCGAACACCATACGAATTTTTTTGGTCGAAGGCCAGCGATGTCAACCTATCACCAGAAGCGAGAAACCTACGATTGTTGTATGCAACCCTGAAGGTACTAAAGGGGTGTTTCTAAGTCAACTTCTTGGAGGATGTGCTAATGTCGACAAGAAGCGACTCATCGTAGGTGGGCCTTGATGTATCCCACATCAATGAAACGAAAAAAGGTAATGATTTTGGAGATGAAACATCGACTAATGACACAATATTCAGGAATGGTGGGCATGAAAATGAAGGTTTATTGTATTGCAAAGGATGAAGTTTTGAACTGAATGAATTCTCTTTGAACATATCAGTGACACTGAAGTAAATTGGGAGCATTGACCTAAAACAAAGTGATGGATGGTATGATAGACCAATGGTGTGATAACCATCAAGCTGAATGACCCAACCCACATAGTCATGATGATAAGGTGAAAGTGTCATGTTCAAGAGTAACCACCTACCATAAATTGTTCCCAGCTTTTTCCATTTTTCCCCAGTCATTTCTGACCAGTACCTCTTTATTTTTTATTAAGCTTGAGGAGGATAACATATGCTTGTTTTATAATTCCACCCTTCCAGTGAATCCATCGCTATTTGATGTTTTAACGAGTCTAGCGAAGGTGAAACAAGGTCTTGTCTAGATGGACAAGTTTTTCGCTATTTAATGTTTTTAACGAGTTTAACGACAAAGATAACTCAGTCCTTTTCATATCTAGAGAGTCTAAAAAGGGACTAAAAGGAAACTCCACAAGTTCTTTTTCATAAATTTGTCTCTCAAGTCTGAAAAATCATAAAACAATACAAGAGAGAACCTATTGATCACGTTTGACCAACAAGTACCTTTTTCATAGTTAATCTATCTCAACCCGAAGAAGGGTTAAAACTATACAGAGTAGATATCAATTCTAATACATTAATGAGCTAGAAATGATAAGGTGTCGACAATCTCTTCATGTTTAGAGAGTCTGAAAAGAGCTTAAAGAGGACTCCATTTTGAGGAACAAGTGGTGTCTAGGGTAGCAACTAGTTCCGGTGATTTTGGAACTTCTCAAAATATGTTGCTTTATGTGAAGAGTCTGGCTAATAAGACCACTCATTGCAATTGTTCCTCAAAAAGTGTAAAACAACCAAGTGAGAGCATATGATCGGCCAAAGAGATGGTGGTGAGGGAATGAAACACCAAGTCTCATCTGATAGAAAAGGTTGATAGAATGGAAATCACAAGGGTTAAAATGGAAATGGGTTCATTTTTAGACAAGTTTGAACCATAGGGAACTATGCTTGGATTCAAGTTCATGTTTACACAAGCTTGAAATGAACAAACTATGCTTGGATTCAGTTCCATTTTTATTCAAGCTCGAAACGAAAAAATATGCTTGGTTTCAGTTTCATTTTTACACAACCTTGAAATGAAGAACTATGTCTGAGATTGGTTTACATGCCCCCGGCATGATGAAAGGGAGAGTCTCCTAAAACCAGATGGAAGTCACTGCCGTGAAGCAGGATGGTTATCCAACACCTTTTTGGCTTCGTCTAGATAGACAAATGAAACTTAACTTTACCATTAGGTGCATGCCCCCCAAGCTTCATTACATTCACCTAAGTAGACTACTCATGGCTATCAGGTGGATGGAATGAAGGTTCTTTTACGAGATCAAGTGAAAGATTTGACTGGGATTTTACGAGATCTAATCAAAGACTCGAATTGGAACTTTGCTCTAGGGGTCCATGTTTCATTTTTTAATGAGCTTGACACAAGACAAGGAAATTTTCTCATGATTCCCTGTTTCATCTTTTAACAAGGTTGACACAGTAAAAGAAATATCCTTAGACCCCTTGTTTCATTTTTTAATGAGGTTGACACAAGACAGCAAACTTTCCTCATACACCCTTGTTTCAGTTTTTAACAAGATTGACACAAGAAAATGAACTTTCCTCAGGCTCTTTGATCACAACTCATAATTGGTCATGAAGGAAAGATCTGGTTCCAATGCCCCCAGTACATGATGTACAACTTTACTGAATTGACCGTCAGTTGATGTAGGTATGTAACATGTTGCCACATAATCAACCCATGGCGGCGATGATACCATTGGTATAAAAGGAACATTTAGGGAAGATGGTTTACTAGGAACCATATTTGGACCGGGAAATGAAAGTTGGTCAACGGTGCCTATTTTGCCTTCATGCGGGAAACACATCATTCAAAAGAGTGTTGAAACAATAGCTCCCATGCCATAAACATAGTCACACCCAAGAAGTAAATTGTAATCTAAAGGGCCTGGGACTATCACCACATTCAGATAAACGATTTTTCCTCCCAAAGTAATAGGTAATTGAGGGAGGATCCCTAATGGTTGACTAGTTCCTCTATTAAAACCCAACAGATCTATGTAACAGGAACAAGCGATGGCGAACCAAGTGCTTTCCAAGCAGTTGAGGAAAGGATACTCATTGATGCACCTTCATCTATAATATTACCTTATACAATCATATTACAAACTTGTATTATGATTTGGAAAGGCACATAAGAAGGAAGGTGGAATCCTACCAGTGGATTCCAATCAAAGGAAGTGACTAGACTACTTGGAGGGGGTACCATAGAAATGGAAGAATTAACCCCTTGAGTTACAAGAACGGGAAGATTTTCCTCATGTCTTGATGGAATAGTAGGATTGCCCCCAAGCTCATTTGAAACTGAAGAAATGAAAAGAACTTTAGTGATACCATTTTCACTCTCTTCAAGAAAGGTACAATTAACTGTAGGTGAAATCGAGTCAACTGTTACCTTGACCTATTGATTTGGGTCGGGTATAGACTTAGAGGATTCACTTTTAGAGAGAGTGGGTTTGACCGATGATTGATTTGAGTCAGTGAATTCATCAACTAGTGAAGGATTTAGGGAGAATTTCCTGTAACCAAATGGAAGTCGCTGCGGTGAAGCAGGACGGTTATCCAACACTTTCTTGGCTTCATCCAAATAGGGACAAAGGTGAATAGGGTGATTCCCTTCACATAACCTACAAGGAAACTTGATTTCACCCTTCTTTCCATGAACTTTATTACCACTAGTTGATAGTATATCACCAACATGATCTCCAGACGTTTATGACACAGGATGATGTGAATGGGAAGACCATTCTTCTAAGATCTAAGGAATATTAGGACAATTTTGAAGAAGATGGTCTCCCGCAAAAATTCTGCATGGATATTGAACTTTGTGAGGCCTAATGAATGGTTTCTCATCAAATTTTGCATTCAAAGCAATGGTTTCTTGGTTGCCCCTCTGCTAAATTTTCTTCTTCTCCTTCTTCTTCTTCCCTTTATTCTTCTTCTTAGCCACCTGCTTACTAGTACCGATACTTTCACCAGGTGAAGAGGAAGAAGGGGTGGAATAAAAAACTGAGGAAGAAGGCAAAGGGTCAACTTTAGGATCAACTGGAGGTTTATTTTTTCTAGTTGGAGGTGTACTTGATTGCAGAGAAATCATGACATTTTGAACCAAGGAGGTTGAAAACAACCATACTAGCAAGCCAATGGTAAATCCCGGAAGGGACAATGTAGCCATATAAGGAGTACCAATATTTTCGAAAAAAGGAAAAGGACTAGGATTCCCATCAGAAGGAATTCCTTGATTGGTGGACTCCAAATTTGTTGCCATATGTTTCAACCTAAGATCAACTAAAAAAACAAGCGTGGAGGATGTTATCCATGGTCAATTAATTTTTACGACACTATAACTTAACTTTTCTTTTTCATTTTTTAAGAGTTGATAAAAAGCAAAATATGACTCTAGTCACTTTTGTTATTTAATGACCTTGAAAGGACAAGCGCTCAAATGGACCTTTTCTTTTAAGGAGTAAAAAAGGAACAAAAGTGACTACTTTGGAGATACTAAGCAAGAGGGTTTATCAAACTAATCACAAAACTGCAATACACACCTTGGTGGTAAATTAAAGAGAAATTACGAAGGATTTACCGTACGACAATCAACCTTCCCAAATGTTGTGTTCAGTGCATTGTGATCGGTAAGGTGCTAAACTCGACTTCCTAGGGATAAAGGATTTAAGCCTATTGGTGGGTATCCCACTAGATATATGACGGTATAGGGAGCACAAGTCCATACTAGTACTTATCGGTTCAGCAAGGAGGAATCACCTAACCTCAATGAAATGACAGCCACTAGGTTTTAAGACGCCAGAACATGTCTCTAGTCTAGACACCTCTAGATGTTTTCATTAAATTCCAATGCATTTTTAGGTTAATTAAGGGTTAATTTTAGGTTGATATTGCTTAAACTTTTCCTTTGGGTTTCACCACGAGATGTTTTCCAAGATTCCTAAGAATGCAACTAAAATGAGAAGCACTCTTTCCATTTTACTTTCAACAATGAGAATCCTAACTAATAAGGGATAGAGCAAATAAGTACTTTTTGGATCAAACAATCAAGAGCACTCACTAATGTGTTTCCCTAACCATTCCATTTAAGCACACACAATCAAACTCTAAGATGTAATTACATGTATTTCTTTTTCTTTTTCGTTCCCCTTAATGTGAATTATGCACTAAGAAAAACAAATGAGCAAATGATTCAAAAGCTCTTTTCACACAAATGTCGATTTATGACAATTTCACTTAAAGATAAAGGAAGACTAAACGACACTATCAACTTTAAGGAAACAAATATTTTCGACACTTAAATGAAAATACGAATCAAATGCACAAAATAGACCAATCGATTATTCTAAGAAGGAAGATTTTATGACACTTCGTATTTGACAAAACAATCGACTGAAACTATACTGCAAATGATAAAAAAATACATAAACAAAAATTTAACAATCCAGTCTGAAATGGGTCGAAAGGAGGAAACAAAGACTTCTTTCAGAGAAAAGAACTCATCTAAATCCAACAGACAATTTAAACACTGAACATTGACTTAAGGATCAGCTCCTAGATGGGAAAACTGCTCCAAAAGGAATCATCGTAGGCCAAAGTGAGGAACAGTTCAATGCATAGCATTGTCTCAGTGCAGAGGGTGCCATTCATTGCACTATCTTAGTTACAGAGCTGAGATGATTGCAAAATGAGAATTTTATGCTTAAAATTGACTCAATTTTAGTGAATTGGACTTAAATTCGATGAAAAAATAGAGGGTAAAGTATGTCAAAATGTTCTAAGAGATTGATTAGCTACTATAAGGGATATGATTGATCCCTAGTAGAGTCGCCATTTTGTTACGGGCAAATTTAGTGTCTTTTCGAATGACTAACCCCTAGACCTAGTAGCAAGTCTAGAACAATAGTTAAAGTAATTCCATTAATTTTCCCATAGCTAACATATAAAAGAAAGAGGAGAAAATGATGAAAATGAGAAATTGGGGGTTGCCCAAAATCCCAATTTCTTTAAAAAACCAAGATCCTGGACCTGTGGGTTATGGCCCACTCAATCTTCCGCTGCGTAGCATAATATATGAGCGGTGAGCGCACAACATTTAAATCAACCCCACACTCACGCTATGTAACATTACCAAATCAGCCTTGTATTGAATATGTAGTGGGCAGCGTATTGAGTTAAGCGGACAACGCACTATATATGTCTTGGATTAACTGCCACGGTATACGTTAATTACCATTGTAATTGCCACAGCATTCCAAATGAAAATTACATCATACATATAAATAAAGAACAGTCTACGCACATCCCAATGCCACAACGTTTTCATTTGAAATCTACAGGCATACATACCATGGAATGGACAGTATACGCACTGCTATTCTTTAAACACATCCAAAAACAAATCTATAAGTTAACACACAGGGTATACAAACAACACTAAACCCAGGTTTATATATTACACAAAACACTTACAAAATTAAGGCATTTCAGCCTTAAATCGAGCTCATGCTTGACTACATTTTACTCACATAGTTTTTCCTCACAAAAACATATATCCCTCACACCCTATTACATTACAATTATATAAGAATTTTAGGAAGGATCAATCCTATCCTCTCCTTATTTTTTCCACAAAAGCTTCATGCATGCACGCTTTAAATATGCTTTATCTATTTTTGTGCTTTAAATCACGCTTTTCTTTTGTTCTGATCCTCTCGTCCAGTTTGTTTGCTTTGTTGCTGGTTGCTCCCGCATCAGACTCCCGAGGCACAAAAATTTATGACCTCCTGGTCATATGCTTCTCCTGGTCTTTAGCAATTTTATCCACTGCATTCCTTCACTGCAACCAACCTCTGCAGTAACAGCCTCCTCTGTTACACGATACCTCACCAAGCCCTCCGCACTCGGTCTTTTGGCATCCTCTAGGTTGCTGCAAATCTTCTCACCTTCAGCTGCCACCATCTGCATAATAGCAAGACCATAAACTCTCCATCTTTAACACAACTGTACCTTGTTCCTCGTTCCGCAGAATCTTTTACTGCTCTGATACCACCTGATGAAAATGAGAAATTGGGGGTTGCCCAAAATCCCAATTTCTTTAAAAAACCAAGATCCTGGACCTGTGGGTTATGGCCCACTCAATCTTCCGCTGCACAGCATAATATATGAGCAGTGAGCGCAAAACATTTAAATCAACCCCACGCTCATGCTATGTAACATTACCAAATCAGCCTTGTATTGAATATGTAGTGGGCAGCGTATTGAATTAAGCGGACAACGCACTGTATATGTCTTGGATTAACTGCCATGGTATATGTTAATTACCATTGTAATTGCCACAACATTTCAAACGAAAATTACATCATACATATAAATAAAGAACAGTCTACACACATCCCAATGCCACAGCGTTTTCATTTGAAATCTACAGGCATACATACCATGGAATGGACAGTATATGCACTGCTATTCTTTAAACACATCCAAAAACAAATCTATAAGTTAACACGCAGGGTATACAAACAACACTATACCCAGGTTTATATATTACACAAAACACTTACAAAATTAAGGCATTTCATCCTTAAAACGAGCTCATGCTTGACTACATTTTACTCACACAATTTTTCCTCACAAAAACATATATCCCTCACACCCTTTTACAGAAAATTCATTAAGAATTTTAGTAAGATTAATGCACCTATTATTGAGACCATAAAGAAAGATAAACAACCATTTAAGTGGACTGTTGAAGCAGAGAAAAATTTTTAGCTGTTAAAGAAGAAAGTAACTGAAAAACCTGTTTTGGTTCTTCCTGATTTTAACAAAACCTTTCAAGTTAAGTGTGATGCCAGCGCAGAAGCAATTGGAGGAGTTTTGAGCCAAGAAGATAGACCGATAGCTTACTTCAGTGAAAAGCTAAATGATGCAAAAAGGAAATATTCTTCTTATGATAAGGAGTTTTATGCAGTTGTGCAGGCATTGAAGAAGTGGCGACATTAGTTGATGTCAAAAGAATTTATTCTCTATTCAGATAACCATGCTTTGCAGTTTATCATGCAGCAACCAAAGCTCAACCAGAGACATGCTAAATGGGTGGAATATCTTCAAAGCTTTCATTTTGTGTTGAAGCATATAACTGGACAGTCAAACAAAGTTGCAGATGCCTTAAGTAGAAGGATGGATTTCAGGGTTGGAAGAGGACGAGGACGTGGACGTGGTGGAAGAGGACGACATGCTGGGGATGTTGAATAGAGAGAGAGAGGAGGAGTGAGAATGAAGAATGAGAGGCCATGAATTATCTTGTAAATATTTTATTCCTTAATTAATTATTCTGATATTTTTGTGTGCATATCCATCTGATTGATACACACTTCTCATCAGATTGCTTAACTTGAATTCTCGTCAGATTGAATTCTGTTTGAAATAAATTGTGAGAATTGGCATAAGTGCGAATCCCTTTAAATTTGTGAGTTATAAAGTTACACTATATGTTGGGAAAAAAACAAATTCTGCAGTAAATGGTAGAATATGAATTTGCCAGGAATGTGAAATTATAAGCTTCCGAATATGTGTTGAAAATTGCCGTGTGTTGAAGTGGAATTGGGCAATTATTTGAGGTGCATGATTTTATATGCATGAGTGAAGAAAGATCTTGGTTATTGCAGGTCACCCCTACATCAGAAAAAGTTCCAACTTGTATCTCTTGCTCGATCCCTCTTCCCTTTGACCACTTTCACCGCTCCCTTCCGTACTTAACTCGCTTGAAAGGTACCTACACACAAACCGAGATAGAAAACCATCAAAGCATACATATCGATCTATTAACTAAACATATTATAGAATCAAAAGTAAAGTATACATCACATAACACATGAATGGGAAAAAAAATAGAACTCTTTATTCATAGAAGGGAAGATTAAAACCCGTGTATATGTATGTTCGATTCAGTGTCATCCTCCCAGCTTCAAACCCTTTTCTCCTCATGGAACAACAATTTGACATGATAACATTACTCTCTCTACTAATCCCATTCAAGCAACATTTCCTTAGCATAAGAAGTCTCAACCTTGACTAGCCAATGGGAGCTTGGTCCTTTTATAGCTGAACAAAGGAGGTTAGGCCAGTAATGGCCATCATGAATGCTTTGCCATATTTGGGAAGTGGTTCCATGGAGGAAGGGATAATGGATTAAGGTTCATTCATCTCCTTCCTCATCCAAAAGTGAGCCCAATCCTTCAAGAAACCTCTAGAAGTATCCATTGGATGAGGAATCCAATGGATTCATTTGAAAAATTCGATGGATCTATTATGAATCCAGCTCAAGAAAATATAGAAAAGATAGATCAACGCCTTAGAATTCAGCCTCTTCGATGGGACAACCTCCTTTACATTACGTAAATGAACAATTCTTGGGTGATTCAAATGACAAAACCTCCTTTCTATATATAGGAGTCTAAGGAGTCACAATATAATCTACCCAACCTAACAATAATAATATAAAGCCACAAAAATAACAATAGAGGGATTCTATGGGGAACAGTAATAACAATATGGGGGCCATAGGGGCACAACAATATTAATAAGGGGTATAAATACAACAGTAACGGGGTACTCACTAGCATTATAGGGACCCAACGTGCCCCTCTCCTTCAAAAAAATGTTGTCCTCAATGCTTGAGTAGTTTTGGATACTTCTGCATAAAAATCTCATCCTCCCATTTGGAATCTTCAGCGGATAGGTTCTTCCACTTGATAAGATACTCTCAAATTGAATGATTTCGTAGCTGTCGAGTTCTTGTTTCTGTGACTGCTTCTAGTTCCAATATAATTTTTCCTTCCTCATCAAGTTCTGGCAATATTGTTTGAACTGGGAGCTTGTCGCCTATAACCTTCTTTAAACATGAAACATGGAAAACTGGGTGCAATCGAGAAGCTGCAGGAAGCTCCAATTTGTATGCCATAGTACCAATCTTTTGCAACACTTTGTACGGACCATAATACTTTGGTGATAATTTATTATCCTTCTTAGCTTCTTGAGGGACATTTTCTATATGGTTGTAGTCGTAGGAATACCCAGTCACCTACATCAAAACTTCTTTCACTGCGATGTTGATCTGCCTGTTGTTTCATTCTATTTTGTGCCAACACGAGGTTATCCTTTAAGAGTTGAGGACTTGTTGTTGATGTTTGATGTGATGTTCCACTGCCTGAACCTTAGAATTTTCTCTTAAATATGATGTGATGGATGGTGGTTGATACCCATAAAGTGCCATAAATGGGGTCATTTTTGTTGCTGTATGGAAGGTAGTGTTATACCACCATTCCGCCAGAGGCAACCATTTGACCCATTGTGTCTGTTTATCAGATACAAAGCAACGAAGATATCCTTCCAAACATTTGTTTACTATCTCAGTTTGCCCATCAGATTGAGGATGATAAGATGAGCTATGAGCTAACTGAGTACCAAGACAAGAAAATAATTCTATCCCAAAATTTCCAGTGAAAATGGGATCTCTGTCACTTACAATAATCTTTGGGTTTCCATGTAGCTTTTGAATTGTTTCCATAAATGCAGTAGAAACTGTACTGGCTTTAAATGGATGTCATAATGCACAAAAGTGTGCGTACTTGGTAAGTCTGTCAACTACCACCATGATGACACTCTTTCCCTCAGACTTGGGTAAACCTGTGATAAAATCCATTGAAACCTCCTCCCAACGTTGGCTTGGAATGGATAAAGGTTGTAATAGACCCGGGGTCTTAATTGTTTTCACTTTATTTTGTTGGCAAACCAAACATTCTGCCACAAACTTTTGAATATCTGATTTAAGGCCATCCCAAAAAAATTCCTTCTTAACCCTGTGGTAAGTTTTTAAAAATCCTGAGTGCCCTCCTAAGGGAGAAGTGTGCAATGCCATAAGAATCTTTTGTTTTAGCTGGGAATTCTTACAGAGGTGTAAGCGATCTTTGTACCATAACGAATCATTTTGCCAGTTAAATGTATCAGATGTACTGGAACCTTGTTGTAACTTTTGAATAAGTGCTCACACTTCTTCGTCATTCTTCCATTCCTCCCTTGCTTCGTTTATCCAATCTTGTTGGATAATAGAAGTGGCGCACAACAATGCTTCCACATCCTCATCCTTTCTTGAGAGTGCATCTGCCACCACATTTTGCTTCCCTTTTTTGTAGATGATTTCAAAGTCATAACCCAACATCTTTGTGACCCACTTTTTTGCTCTTCAGAGGATAATCTTTGTTCTAAAAAGTATTTAAGGCTATCATGATCCGTTTTTACCTTGAAGTGTCTTCCCATTAGGTAGGGTCCCCATTTCTTAAGTGCATGGAGTATTGCCAACATTTCCTTCTCATAAATAGCTTTGTGTAAAAACTTTCCCTTGATTGGACGACTTTCAAAAGCAATGGGTCTTTCATCTTGCATTAAAACAGCACCAATTCCATTCCTGAAGCATCACATTCCACAGTAAAGGTTTTTGTGAAGTCTGGTGTAGCTAAGATCGGTGCTTGGCACATTGCCTCTTTAAGATGTTCGAAGGCCTTTGTTGCTTCTAGAGTCCATGAAAATGCATCTTTCT
>APFE030940377.1:0-21192 GCA_000404065.3 Pinus taeda
GAAGCATTAAACAAATCTTCATTTACTCCAATGTTACATTGTGCCTCAACATAGTGAGCGGATTCAGGTGCTTTACCTTTGTCTGTATCATCAGTTTTACCTTTCTGTTGATTTATTTTCTACTCAATTTTGTCCCATGCTAGCTTGCATGTAGAGGCATCATGTGATCCATTTCTTTTGCAGTGAATGCAGTGCAAATCTACCTTTTCTCCTTGAGAATGTCTGCCCCCCCTTCCTCTGAAATATCTTCCTCTTCCTCTTCGACCACCTCTTCCTCTTGTAGAATCTTGAGCAGGATGCTTTTCTTTATGAGCAAGGCACACAGCCTCTTCAGAAGATTCAGGGTTTGTTTTCTTTCCAAAAGCTTTCTCTCTTTCAGCAAACTTTTTCACAAGAGAGTCAAAGGTTATATCTTTGAAATTTCCATTTGCTTGCAAAGACTCAAGATAATTGGAGTAAGTAGGGTAAAGTGCCTTGAGAAAAGCGATAAGAGGAATATCCAATTCAACCTTAGTGGATTTGATGTCATGCATTATAGATTTTACTTCAGATGCAAGAGCAAGAGGATCATTATTTTGCAGTTCAAGAGTGAAGAGTTTAATCATGAGTTGGACGACTTCAAGTGCAGAATGTGAGTCATAGAGTTCTTTCAGCTTTTGTAAAGCTTCAAAGGCAGTTGAATATGCACTTTATTTACAGATGTTGCGATTAATGCATAAGCTTTGATGTTCTTGTTTTCCCAAATGGCGAGCTCTTTGTCTGAGGTAGGATTTTCTGGGTCACTGTCTCCTTCTCCGACACACTCCTTTCCACAACTCATTGAAGATGAGGGTGTGTTGTATCATCCGGGACCAATCAGGATAGTTATCCTTGCTAGTGAGAACTATTCCTACGATAGAGATGATTGAATGCATTCTGTAAAAAAATACTTCTACTGATAGAAAAAAATACTTCTGCTGATATACAGTGAAAGTGTACTCAAAAGGGAAAAAAGATTGCACTATGTTTTCTTCAAATGTCTCCAAAATTTATAAAATATCCTCATATAATATTTCCATATCACCTCCCCTTTTATTTTCTTTTAAGCAAGAGCTCCACGCACAAATGAAAACCATTTATATATATATATATATATTATATATTATAAAATATATATATATATATTATTCAATATTATACCATAGACTACTCGCTCGACCTATTCAAATACAGTTCATAGGCGGTGTATATTACTTAATAAAGCCGCAATTTAAATACTGTTTCAACCGCACAGTGCTGAACTATTCAAATAGCATTCATTCCACAGTTCACAATACTCAAAAAGGCGTTAATATCATTCAAGCTAAACACACCAAACTGAACATGAAACTGAACTGAGCAATAATTTAATACTGCGCATTTTAAAACAGCACCACTAAAAACTTCATTTGAGTCTATATCCGCTGCGCCAACTTAGACTGTTCAATCCAATGGTAAGACAACAGAATGTTTGGGGAGTGGGCTTTGTTCGAATGAAACCATAGGTGGCGCATATCATGAATATGCACCCAAAAACTTTAATGCAGAGGTATATTTACAATCAGGCGGAATTCGATCAAGCACAAGCAGTGAGATACCATACGATACCATGCCAGGCCGAATTCGATCAATATACTGTGCAATCTCACGGCTTGTCTTAATCTTTTGAGCACCGAATTGGGGAACTTGAAGGCGAAAATGGCCGATTTTCAAGCTTCGAAGAGGCAGAGAATCTGCGTAAACAGTGAAGTCGAAAGCACGGTCAGAAGCGACAGCGCTTTAAACATATGAGACAACATTTTTAAAGAATTATGGAACAGTGGCAACATTCATAGAAGCGCATGAAAAATTAACGCTGTCAAACACTCCAGAACAGTTTCCCCACAGGCCTGTCGCCCCCAAAACAGCTAGAACATGGTGGAATGAGCTCGGACGATTATGCATAAAGCGTTAAACAATGAAAAACATACGCAGAGGCACCAACGCATATCTGGGCAGGCAATGGAATATGGAGCAGAGCACAGGTTATGTCAGGACAGAGGCAGAGCAGCGCTTATTGTATTCAGAAGAACATGCAAGCGCATGCTTGGGTTGAGACTCAACGAATTCATGCGTATAATGCATAGCAAAATGGAACACACACACAACGAAATTATTGAATAATGACAGATTTCGCAGGGATATGACAGACATATCAGCCTGCAGAACATGGGCAGAATATGAGTAGACTATGCAGGAGGGAGTTACAAAGAACAGAAGTTGGCTCTGATACCATATCAGGCCAGGCAGTAACTCTCCAAAGGTAGTAAAACTGATTCGTCTATTATTCCATAGGTAGGTTATTGTTATATACAATAGGAGTGATTGTTCAGTTCATCTCCCGATGACTGTTCACATTCCTAATTTATTTATTTACACAAATTCCCCCAATCATGAAGATTAGGTGTCAACATTTCTCTTAAGCAACGGTATTCCTTCTATGTCTTTTTTCTTGTCCACAAGAAACCAAAGAACTTTTTCCTAAAAAAAAAATTCCCAACATACCTTTTGGTACATAAGCTAAAGAATGCCAGCAAAAAAGTATCCCCTCCACAACTAATTTGACCAAAGCCTGTTAATTTTAAGTATGTTCTATGCTAGAGCAATTTATTTAAATTTTCAATTAATTTTAGATATGTTCTATGCTAGAGCAATTACTTGCACCAGAGATTACTACTAAGAGTGTAATAAATTGAACTTCCTCCTCGACCTGTGAGGCTATATATCAATGATGAAAATATCACCGACATATTCACGAATATCGGAAATATCATGATATTTTTGCCGAGCCAAAATATCGCAATATTTCTGAGATATCACATATATCTCGGCAAAATATCGCATGACGATATAAAATGATGCAGGAGCATTAGGCAAAGAGAAAATACTTTGTATTTTATTAAAACTTAGGGGTTTTTAAGTTTTTAGAGGAGCTAGATTTTTATGAATGATTTGAGTGGGTTTTAAGTACTTTTAATTAAATATTGTAAATAATTGAGAATATGAGAGAATTTGATCAGTTGAGGATGTAAAGGGATTGAGAGATTTTTCTAAATATTAATTTAGAAATTAGTTTCATTAATTATGGGTGAGAGAGGATCCTTAGGGATTCAAGAGTGATTTTAGGATTTTGTTGAGAAGTTGAAGGGATTGAACTTAGAATAGATCATTCTAAATTATTATAAATTATAAAGCCTCAAAGGCATTGAAAATGAGAGAGAGAGAGAGTGTGTGAGTAGAGAGCAGGGGTTTCTACTTGGAAGCCTTTAAGCAGTTTGTAAAAGGGCCAATGATTTGGAAATCAGGCCAAGGAAGGAGATTGTTATGTAAGTATTGTATGTATTAATACAGAATTTAATTTTCTGAAGATTACGCCCTATTCCTGAGTTTATGTTGTATGAATGAATTGGGATTCAAGATAAATTGATTTGGTGTATGTTGTTGGTTTATAAGTGAAGCACTGTAATGAACGCTCTTCAAATGCAAGAAATAAATTGTTGTGTGATTTATGAGAGAAACTCCATAATTCAATTGCATTTCGGTCTTGGACAAGATGAACGATTTATGCATTAAAAAATTGTTATGAGTTGGGTTTAAATTAAGTGGGTTCGATTCACAGGAATCGATGCCAGTTCTGATAATTGATATTGATATCAGCAATTACCTTTGAATAAATGTCAATTCAAATTGATAATTTGCTATTGGGTTAAGAAATGTTTGAAGGAAGGAAATTTAATTTGGTTTTTTGGAATTGATTCTCTTAGCGCTGACTAAGTTGATGCGTAGAGATTGGTCCAAATCTGGACGCAGAAGAAATCGTGCTAGAGCAGAGCACTGGATTTGTTGAGCCAAAATCAAAATCTGTTTATGCAAAGTGTTGGATAGTCGATGGTATTGAGATCGATTCCAATTGAGAGGAAGGTGTTCCTTTTAAAGGCAGAATATTGGGGTAATTACAGTCAAATACCAGTCTTGAAGAGATAGGCGCAATGGAAATCGGTTCTGCTTCAGTGTTAAGTTGAGAACCATAGGACGGAATTAAGTCTGGTGGCAATCAAAAGGGATCGAATTTGATTGCAAAATTAAATTGAAGGCAAAAGAACATGAATCGAAGGTTCATCTGATTCAGAAGTGCAAGATGTTGGATATGTTGAGGCGTTGGCAATCGAATGCTGAAGGAGCAGAACTCTGAATTGAAATGGACAATTAGAATGTTTACAGATTGCAGTGGTTTAATCCAATCGAATGGTTAAGTAATAACGCAGAGGAAGTATCATATATTTTCCGGAATGATGTTCTGAATAAACTAAGATGCAGATGTCGTTGAATTGTAACGCTAGATAAATTTAGAAGTATAGTCTGGCAAAGCCGTTGAGTTGCAGCTAGAACGTAGAGTAGTTCAAAAGGTGCAGTGATGGTTTGACTGATGAATAGTATTTAAAGAGCGGCAGAAACTTGCAAGGGAACCTTGATGAAGGCGCAGCCAGATCTTAAACAAGCTGAGATAGATTGTAAGTGAAGTTGCATAGAATTTATGCAAGGTAAGAAACATTGGGGCAAAGACCTTTTAAATTAAATGAAAGCACTCATATGAGATTTTCAATGATTTTATAATCTTTTCTTAAATAATAAAGCTTCCACGAGAGATTGGAATCTGAGTTGTTGAGTGTCAATTAAATTAAAGAAGCTTCCGCTTGGGTTTAAAATAATTGCCAGATTCAGGAATATCTTGGGTTAGAATTTGAGGAGCATTTTAATATACTTTGTTGAGAGCAAGAGTTTGGGTTTGGCAGGGTTACCCGCTATCAAATTTGGTATCAGAGCTGGAAGGCTCTATTGAAATTGAAGATGTTTGTTTTTTTGAATGAGTGCAGGAAGGTTCTATTGAGAACTGAAGTGTGTTTTATTTAAATGTGTGATGAAGATTATATTCTAAATCTAATATGCAAAGGTACACAATTGCAATGAACAGGATTGCAGAAATGAATGGAAGACAAGATCATGCAGGATCTTAAAGGTGAGATAATTTCCTGATTGAAGTTTGTGATTAAGGTTTATGGTTGCAGAGAAGATGATGGCAGTGAACCTAACATTCAGCTAAAGGCTGGATAGGGAGGAAACTTGCAGTGCTCTGAAGAGAAGGTGAGTTGAATAGATATCCTAGAGAGAGCAGAGGAGAGTGCTCAAGAGGTTCCAGAGGTAGTGAACCAGTACTTACCAAAAAGACCGGGTCCAGTGAAGTGGATTGGTGAGGTAAGTGGCAGCAGGAGAGCTTGTTGTTGCAGAGGCTAGTACAACTCATGGTGAGTGATAAACTCATAGAGAAGATGATCATGGAGGATCAGAGAAGATGTTTAGAGGAATGCCACAGAGGTAAGATGACTGATAATGTTAGAGAAAGAGAAATTGTAGTAATGAAGGTACAATTGTAGGTACTACAGGAATGGTTGCAAGAGCAGGAAAACCAGAATGGAGGATGGATCTTTCCACTGAAGGGAAAGGGAGTGATTTGGCAACCATTGCGATGAAGTTGAGGAAAAGTGAGATTGCCTTATTGAAGGAGGAACTTAGATTTCTTGAGCTAGAGATGGAATTTGAAGATTCGACACGCAAATCTGCTCAAAGGGAAGTGTTGGAGGAAATAGTCAAGACTGAAAATTCTTGTGGTTTTAAAACTAAAAATTTGCGTATGTTTGCAGGTATAGTACAGGGAGATGAGCAATCTAAAGTTTGTAAAAGAGCAGGAGAGAGAATTGAATCTGAAGTCTATTCAAATCAATGCTGAGATAGCAAGATCTCAAGAGGAAATGAAAAAAAAGAAGTCTAATCAGAATATTGGTGCTGAGAGAGAAGGACCAGCTAATGATTGGTCAAAAACTGGTGAAGGTATAGAAAATTGTGTGAAGTTTCCAAGTTCTACTCCTGATAAAATTGTTGAATTGTATAGAAAACTAGATCTTCAGAGAAGAGAATTGGAGAGGCAGAGAACTTACACACAAGATAATTTACTGAAGAAGTAATATAAGAAAGTTTTCATGAATGACAGTCATGAAGCAGAGGATGGAAAGAAGGAGAGACTAGTTGATAGTCTCATGGTGAATGCAAATCAGCATACTGATGTGCTGACAAAGGAGTTGGAAAGGAACTCAGAGAAACCAGAGGAAGCTGAGGAGAAAGCCAGTAAAGATTTTATGAGTCCTGAAGAAGACTTGGAACTGCAGAGAGAAAACTTGGTGACTGAATCAACAAGTGAGATCATTGGGTCTTGTGATTTTGACGCTGACAATTTGATTGTGTATACAGGTGATGCAGAAGAAATTCCATCACTCAGAATTGTCTTGAGAGAAGAAAAATTTTTGCAGAAAGTAAATGAGACAGTCATGTCTCATATGCAGAGGCTTGTTTCCATGGGTGACAAGAAAGAGTTGGCTTGTCTGAATAGCCAAGAGAGAACTGTGGGGCAGAATTTTGGAACTGCAACAGTGATAGAGGATGAGGTTATAGTGTTGGAAGAACTTGATTTGATTGCTAGAATCAATCAAGATGATGATGGACAATTACTGAAGATTTTCGAAGGGGAAGACGAAGGTTATGTTGGAACTAATTTGCAGCATGTTGATGAAATGCTTGAGAAGAAATGGCTGAAATGTTCACTGGAGACATTTGAACCTGAGGAAAAATTTGCAGACACTAGAATAAATTTGCCTGAAGTTGAGGAAGGAACAGATACTAGTTTGTTAAATTTGATTTTGCTTACTAGTATACAAACAGAGATAAATGTATATGTTACTGCAGGAAGAGAATTAAATAATAATTTATTTTCTGAAGATAAATTTGTAGGTGATGAGCAAAAGAATGTTGCAGAGGGACAGGAAGTTTGGGAGGCAGCAACATGTGGGGTGACATCTACAGGATTAAAACCAATGTTATCAACAATCGGGGAGATGACAGTTGAGGCAAAATTGGCAGTAGCAACATCAATGTTGGCAGCAAGAAGAGAAGTAACAGCAGTCACAGCAAAAGCAGCTACAGAAGCTGAATTGACAAAAATTGGGGACAGTAGCAGTAAGCTAGACATAGAAATTGAAAGCATCAGAAGACTGATGATGAAGGTGTCTCAGAGGCAGCAGACAACAGTAAGAAAGCAGAAGAATTTTAGCAAGGGAAAGACAAAAGCAGAGTATGAAATTATGGCTGGAGGCAGGATGCAGAACAAGATATGGAAACCTGGAGAAAAGCAGCAAGCAACGGCAGATGATGACTTGCAGAACAAAGTGTGGGATCCAGGAAGACAAGGAAAAAGACTTAAAACGCATGATCAGGAGATCACGATCATTTTCAACCTTGGGAGTCTGATGCAGGAGCATTAGGCAAAGAGAAAATACTTTGTATTTTATTAAAACTTAGGGGTTTTTAAGTTTTTAGAGGAGCTAGATTTTTATGAATGATTTGAGTGGGTTTTAAGACTCCGAGAACATCCGATGCTACCAGAAATCCAAACTATTTTGTATCATTAAGTGTTCAATTGTGTGATCGTAGTCAATTGTTATCATTGTTCACATCGGCTCCATTGGTCCCACACTTAGCCAAATTCTGGAGTATTCCTAGCAACCTAGCCTCATCTAGACTTCCTAAACTTCGCACTTTGCATCTACAACCCAAAAGCTAATTCATTGTCCACTGGAACTACGCAATCCGCAGAAATCCCAGCCTCACTTGGCATGCAAAACTACGTAGCAGCTTCCTCCAATGTCCTTCCCTCAATCGGAACCCACTGTCTCCAGAAATTGCGCAATTATGTCAACAAGGTGAGTAATGCAATGGTGTCTCTCGAAATTTCGGCCTCCTGAAATTTCGGTCTCCTGAAATTTTGGACGTGTAGAGAGAGAGAGAGGCTCAGAAATCCATACCCAATCAATGAGAGAGAGAGATAAGTGTGAAAATGAGTGTGTCCAAATGAGGCTAAGTCACCTTCTGTTTATATGCAACGTTGAGAATGAATAGACGTGATTGTTGGGCTTCTGAGCCTATATAAGTTTGTTGGCCGACCTTGACAATTTGACCATAATCAAAATAAATTCATAACTTCATTTGTACATGTCAGAATCGGATGATATTTAGATCTATCCTACACCTCTCAAAGGGAGGAGTCCAAGAACTATCATAAATAAGATGACCCATGTGGAGTTTGGCCCTAGTTGACAATTTTAACAATATTATTTGAAATATTATGAAATGTGGTCCACAAGAAGTTGAATAAGGAGGTGGGTGCCTCCACAGAGGTTGGTGTTGCAATCAGGTTGAAAATTACATCAAGTCGAAGCTTGCTCATCTCAGAGGTTGGTGCCTAAATCAGGTTTTATCCTATATCGAGTAGTTGTTTGCACTTTTCAAGTTGTTACCTCAATCAAATCGTAGCCTACTGCAAGTAGTTGCTTATCTTGGGAGTGGGTGCCTCTAGTAGGTCAGTGTCTGCAAATCTATTTAATGAATTGAAGAAGAAGAAGAGGATTTTGTGATTTTCTTTTGTAAGAGTTTCCACGTTAAAACTTGTATCCTCTTGTGTTGATGTGATGGATTCTTGATGCATTATTGATGTGATGATGGCTTCTTGATGCATGGTTCTTTTATTGTTATGATACATTGCTACATAATTGTTCATTGATAAAAAGTTGTGAAGCAACTGTTGCCACACTGATTCACCCCCCCCCCCCCCTCTTAGTCTAATCTTTGGCATAACCGTTCTTTGATATTTTGCTAGTTGTTGTTGATCACGGGTTCAACTCTCTTCAATTCCCTTAGAGCGAGGCCTCATAATGAGAGCCAATGGCTTACCTAGTTTACCATCCATGAAATGTAGGGAAGTACTCCATAGTTTCCCGTGTTTTCATTCCAAGTAAAAGACAACCAAACAAACAAAGAGGGGATTAATAAATATAACAAAGAGTATATAACAAAAAATAAGATGGTAATCAACAAAAAAAGCTACATCAACTATGTATAGAAACAATGTTGAATGTATTGAGGAATGGAGTGCCTCCAAGCCTAAACATGTACATTTGAAGACTATCAACTGAAAGAACTCAAAATGTTTGAATGTATTAGTAAAATAAGTTGGTACAAAATTTCAACGAGCCTCTTGGAAACCAAGAGACTCAACAAAACTCATAACTAGAAATCTTATCCTCCATATATCCGAAGTCTTCATTTGTTTATGTATGTACACAACTTGGAATAAAACTAAAATGTTACTAATCATCTACCTAGTTAACTAAATCTCATTTTAGTCATCCACCAACCTCGAAATCAACCTTAGATGTGGCCTGTTACCCACCATTTTGTGGGTGATATCCCTAGGATAAATTTCTTTAGACAACAGCCTGCAGCCCCTTGCAGCCACCAACTAGCTCGTTGTGCCATTTCTCTGTCCCCTGAGCTAGCCATGTGGTCCCTCACCCATCTGCCATGATCGTATGTTTGAAGGTGGGCCTCCCAAACCTAAATATATGCCTTGTCATTTGGTAATTGAGTATTATAGTTTTCTTATCATGGACACTTATGATGCCCTAGAGGTTGATGCAACTAAAAAGAAAGATAAAAGCATGTTTGGCCACATTGAATAGGAAAATGTACCATAAAATGAAAAAAATGGTTAGGAAAAACACATTTAGCACGTGGGAAAAAGCCAATACATGAGCTCTACCCTATCATCATGGCCATCACCCTGGTTCCTATAGGTTCTATGAGCCTCCTTCATCATATAAGAACTCATGATTGTCCCAAACCTTGGCGGGCAATGAACCGCCCTACCTTAAAAGGGGGTATTCACTGCTATATCTTAGACATCATGCTCTTACCCCTTGAGACATGAGCAATTAATCAAGGGGGTTTTCACTGCTATATCTTAGGCATCATGCTCTTACCCCTTGAGACCCAAGGAGTTAGTCAAAGAAAATCATAAAAAGGAAAAAGGCATATAAAGAACGGTGGAAAAATCAAGGTCGGGGCACCTCATGTACCACAATTGCTCCTTCTTTCTTTGATCCTCCTACCCACCTTGTCTAAGTTAAGAACATCATTGGTTGCTAAACTCTTACCTCCTAACCTAGGATAGGTCCACTTGGTCCAGTGTGGCCATGTTCCTTTGAAAAGACAATTCTTCAAGAACCATCCAAGATACCAATTTCAATAAGGATTTTAGGGATTGGGAAACTATTTCACAAGTCATGTCCCCTAAACCTAACCCTCAAAATTCTCCCATTCCTGTCCTAGAAGACATTGTTCCTTGCAAATTCTATCTTTCTCTACGTGAATGTAATCTTCTTACGTTGAATTAAAATCTTTTCTTATATAATTAGTTGTTAATTCTTGTGTTATTTTGTTTTAGCCATTAATGGATATATTGCAAGTATGTTCTCTTTATTCTCTTCATGGTTGTCTTGATCATCTTCTCCATTTATATCCAGTGAAGTATACACTGTTTCCTATGTTTTATTGACCGAATTTTCATGTTCTGAGTGGATAATTTTCTTTAAAATCTTTGTAAATACATTGTTGCCTCTTCGTGTTACAATTGTTGCTAAGTTATTGAGTTTTGGCTAAACTGTCAATATGTTTTACATATGCAACTCATTTTCATCCAAAGTTATCCAATATGTTTTCTTTCTTATCAAGGGGTTAAAGATTACTGTCGTTAATAACCTTCTTGAAAAAAATTTTGTTTCTCAGTGGTAAGGAATACTTATGCCACTCTGATTGGTATTTGAGACATTTTTTCTGTGCCTTCCATCACTTACTTTTTATGTATTTGAATTGTGGGATAAAGATGCCCACTAGAAAAGCCTTGTTTTTAAGATATGGTTTAAGTTGACTATCATCTCTAGCTTGTATTATTTCTCCAGGGAAGGGTGGAGTTAATTGCACCAAGGAAGGGTGAAGTGCTCAAAGCCTAGAGGGCCACATTTATAGTAGATCATTAAACTAGCAAATGGATTCATCACAAACTCTGCAAATTCTATCTTTTTCTACGTGAATGTAATCTTCTTACGTAGTCTCATATGCAACTGATTTTCATCCAAAGTTATCCAATACGTTTTCTTTCTTATCAAGGGGTTAAAGAGTATTGTCGTTAATAACCTTCTTGAGTTTTTTTTTGTTTCCCAATGCTACGGAATACTTATGCCACTCCCATTGGCATTTGAGACATTTCTTCTGTGCTTCCATCACTTACTTTTTATGTATCTGAATTGTGGGATAAAGGTGCCCACTAGAAAGGCCCTGTTTTTAAGATATGGTTTGAGTTGACTATCATCTCTAGCTTGTATTATTTCTCCAATTTTTTATTAGATTTTGAGGGCTTAAAGGAGTTGTTCTAAGGTGACTTACAACAACTATCATTTGTAATAGTTTTAGGGTTAACCCCTTTGGTCCAATCGCTAGCTTAATGCATAAAGTGGAGAGGATTTTCTAACCTCCAAGATATGTCTGGGCATTGTTCCCTTGCTAGGAACAACCTCAAGAACAACACTGTCAAAAGGTATTGAAGTGAGGTCCATGGAAATAAATGCTAATTTCCTTTTTTATGCACTTGTGGATTAGGGTTATGGTGTCCCATAGGTGTACGATGTCACTAAATAGATGTGCATTGACTATAATGGAGACAAAAATAGATCTCTTTTCTCAATATATCATAGAAAGTGTGGGTCAAATTATATGGTGATAATTATCTTACATTCAGATTTGATCTCAAAGTGTTCAAAACTTTTCAACTACCACAAAACTTCCTAAATTAACAGCTGAGCATAACCTTCGGAAAATGGTTGCTCATCTAAAGGTGAATTGCTAAGGTTGCATTACAGGATGAGTATAGTACTCGACAACACTCTGTAGCATTGCAGTTTGGGTACAGCTTTTTAAAGTCAACAAAATTGTTTCTTAGTTCACTCTAGATATTAGATTGACAACCTTAACTAAAAGCTATCAAAACAAAAGACTGACATTTGTAGACAAGATTTGTCATGGGCAGTTACCAATAAATGGAAAATGGCAAGTATATGCAAAACAAATGGTTCTATTGACTTGTTATGATTCCCAATGGACTGATAGAAACAATGAAAGTTTTGTCCACGAGAGTTAATTCGAAACAGAAACCATATAGGCCTACAGGATCAAATAACACTACTGTTGGATCAGGTTTAAATCTGTTACAAAAATTAAATGAATCACACTATTGCAAATGCATAAGAAAGATCTAAGGCATTACTTCTAAGATGAAGGGAGCCCTGCTTTCGCTCAGAAGAAATGTTGCTACACACCTATGAACTCAAGAAATCGCCAACAATTGTATTCAAATTACTGTCTCAGCAATACTTATTAAAAAAACAGGAATGTGCCCAATGGTCATATCAATCTGACAATACTCATAATTACTAATAGACTACTCCTCCTCCTCCCCCATAGTCTAGATCATTCTCTTATTTAGACAGAAAGGAGGAAAATATCACTCTTAACAAATCCTAGCAATATACAACAACATTCTAACAACATATTGTTCTTGGAGAAACAATTACAACAATATATGCCTTATTTGAGAGGCTCACAACTTAGCAAGGAGGTCAATATCCTCATGTACAATAGGATCCAAACTATAAAAGCCAAAAGGAAATGTAGAGAATAACCAATTTATCCCCCTTTTTTTTTTTAATTTCAAAGTGGGTGTTAATTTTGGCTCTTCACCAATTCTGGGTGTAACTACAATTTGGGCAGATTGGCATTAAAGATCCAGCCATAACTCCCAAACAATTTCAAAATTTTCAAAATGGCCTGTGTCTTACTCAATTTGCTATGATGTGCACAAAATCTCATGTTTTTCTTTTTTGAGGTTCATCTTCCTTGGCTCTAAAATCAAGGAAGAAGTTGGCTATTTAAAAATTTTACAAATTTGGTTAACAATATTATTTGAAATATTATGAAAAGTGGTCCACAAGAAGTTGAATAAGGAGGTGGGTGCCTCCACAGAGATTGTTGTTGCAATCAGGTTGAAAATTACATCAAGTCGAAGCTTGCTCATCTTAGAGGTTGGTGCCTAAATCAAGGTGTATCCTATATCGAGTAGTTGTTTGCACTTTTCAAGTTGGTACCTCAATCAAATTGTAGCCCACTGCAAGTAGTTGCTTATCTTGGGAGTGGGTGCCTCTAGTAGGTCAGTGTCTGCAAATCTATTTAATGAATTGAAGAAAAAGAAGATGATTTATAATTCTTCTTTTAAATTCTTTTGCTATTTATTAAACTCAATTCATCCTCTCTTTGGATTCTGAAAATTAAAAGAAAGAGAGTAAAAAATAGTTGTAAAATTGTATAGTGTATATTGAAAACTTTAACATGGGGATGCCTTTTCAATTCATTTGCAGATATCTGCATGCATGCACTTAAATGTTCACTCTTCTTTTTCCCATCATCCGATATCCTATTTCTGGTGTGCGAATCGAAGCTTAGTTTTTCACAGCAATAGGTAGGTGCCACTGCCAATTTTACAGCACTCGAGAAAGAAATATGCCGTCTACAATGGAGATGTCCTAACCCAGGATGTGAAAGCTGTCGAAAAGTTGTTGTCCAATGGAATAAATCATCTTCAAGTTCAAGATAAATATATCATGCCTCCCAGTGAACGCCCCCACTTGTCTGAGGTGTCTTACTCTGAGAGCATTCCGGTGGTGGATCTCCAGGACCTGGATGGCCCTAACAAAACAAGGGTAGTTGGAGAAATCCGCCATGCGTGCGAGGAAGATGGCTTTTTCCAGGTACATCATTTTTCAATCCCCCTTCTCTTGCCAGTGCTTTTCTTTTAATATCTCTGGATTATCCTCTACGCACACCAAAAATGCCCTATGTTACAAATTAAGCTTGCCATGGATATTCTAGAATATTTCTTATCAATTTTCTATTCCTGAAGTTTTTGAGGCTATTACTTTCAGAGTTGTAGGATTATTTAATCTATATTTTTAATGTCAGTCTGATGTATTAATAAGATCTAATGATTGGTTCAAGTTTCATATCTGAGGGTATGTACTATTCTTTTCTATGGCCACATATCTTCTGGTTGATCTAAGTGAGTGGAGATAGTGAACCATGGCGTACCAGAAGGAACCATGAAAAGCATGATGGAAATTGCCAAAGAATTCTTCGAAATGCCAGTGGAGGACCGAGCATGACAAATTCAATAGAGGGTAAATAAAAGAAGTCCAAACTCTAGAGGAACGATATTGCAACAACAACAAGTACTTATCTTGCATATGCTTTTATACAGAGAGATCGCAGGCAACTACGCTATGAAGGTGAGAGCTCTGATTTTAAGGCTGCTGGCTGCCGTTTCTGAAGCTCTAGGGCTCGATTCCAGTTACTTTGATAGAATCTTCAGAAAACACACCCAACTCATGGATATAATGTACTATCCTCCATGCCCGAAACCGAATATTACTCTTGGCACACCACGCCATTCAGATGCATGTGGCATCACTGTTTTAATGCAAGGCGAGGTCAGTGGTCTGCAAGTACTCAAAAATGGAAAGTGGGTTGCTGTAGAACCCATACCCAACGCTTTCGTTGTTAATATGGGAGATCAACTGCAGGTATTTAACAAGAGTAAGGGAAGATCCAATACTTTATTTCCTCCTGAAAATTTGACAATGTTATTGTTAATGCTAATGCTAATGCTAATAATTTATCAGGTTCACGTTATCATTTGATTCATTGAATTGGTTTAAATTTAATATAAATATGTTTTCCCTTCAATATACTCAATTGAATTGATTTGGTACTGCAATTCCATTTGTACTCAATGACAGGGCAGTGCTATTATTTGTATTGCACTCACAATGGATGAATTAATCGATTTAATGGCCAATCAGCTTCCACTTTTATCCTAGCCAAACTAACGGTGAATTCATTTCATTTCTTCCTTGGCTTTGAGGTAGGCAACTTGATATGTTTTAAGTTTTTAGTTTGAATATTCATATAATTTCTTTTGCCATCATCGTAATGTCGATATCATCTTCTTATGGGAAATTTTTTGTTTCTTATCCTTAACATGAAGGTACCTAGTTTTTGAAACCAGGGTAAACTAATAATTATATTACAAAACAAGGCATTAATTGTGAATGCTTTAAGCATGTTATTAATATTTTTTAATATTTATAATTAGATATTTAGTCAGAATTATAAAAAATATTATTTCAATATTAACTTTTATTTTGGTAGGTAGCAATTCACAGGGGAATTTGACAAGGAATGCTTTAACAAAATACCATTCACCATCAATCCAAAGCCCAGTGGGCAATTATTTTAATATTATTAATATAGATTTAGTTTTTATTTAATAGAATTTTAATATCATTAACTATAAATGAAAATTTATTTATACATTAAAACAAATCAAGTATAATATTTTAGGGTAAAATAAATACAAAAATAAATATATAACATTTGTGTAACATATTAAGACTTATACATAGAATTTAAGTATAATTTTATTTTTTTTAAATATTGGTATAATGTTTTTAATATCTCTTACATAACACATTAGATTTTACTTCGAGATAGAACCCAGGGCCTTGTAGAGTTTTGTCTATATTATTTTAATCTAAAGTTTATGTGTTTTAAGAGTAATTATGATGAGTAAGTTTTAAGTGAAAGTCTAAATGCAAAAATATCCGTTAATATTATATTTTATGTTAATATTATTTTAGTTATAATAAATATATTAGATTGGTTTAATTATTATTATATTATTGATATTGTACTATTTAGATAATTTAGAATAAATTGTATTGTGGTTTCATATGGTAATCAGAAATATATTATTATAATCACGTAAAATCATTTTAAAATAGTGATGATGTCATTTTTTTATTAACTAGAATTAAAAGTTAAAACATTCAAAGAATTTGTTTCATAATATTACAAACAAGGCATTTACAACATCTTGTAAAGACTTGAACCTACTAAGATCCTTTAACAATAGTGATGCTTTATTACTTAATCTTTATAAATTTAATTTTCTAAGTTTTCCCTATGGATTAATCTCAATTCTCTAATTTCCATTTTTTTTAATAGAAGAATTGGATTTTTTGGAAATAGGACTCACCTTGTCTTTACTTATATTAATTTCATGATATCTGCTCCTACAACTTCATTGAACATTTATCTCTCGAGATAATACTTTCATATTCACACAATATGTACATTGCTACTATGAATTTCCATTGTCTCAGAATTTGGGATGCAATTTATACTATACTCAATTTTTCTCTTTTTCCAGTATCAACATATAATTATTTTTTTTCCATAATTGTTGACCTAACACATCGATGTTTTTCTAATATTTTCTCTCTAAGGGTTGTGTTTACAAATTCTTACAGGAGATAAAATGTCTATATTATCATTTTTATTTTTATTTTTATTTTTATTTCCAAATAATGAAGTAAGACTAATTACATTCTATATGGATGAATCAATAAGAATTACATCTCTTCCACTAATTTAATAGACTTTTTTTCAATATGGTTTATCTTAATTTAGAGAGAAATGAACCCTTCTTCTCAAGAGCAGCAGATTCAAATTGGGCCCATAAACTCTCAAGAGCAGCAAATCAAATTAAACGTGTAAACTCTCACGAACAAATAACATGTAGAATTGAGCACGTAACTTTTTAATAATAAAAATACTTTAACTATTGTAATTCGACCCATTAAACTAAGCCTCGTAACTAAACCCATTTATACTTTAAACTTCATTAGAATGCTTTTCAATTCAGATAAAACATAAACCGAAAACCAGAACTCCTTTTTTCAATTTATTTTTATGTCTCCACTAGGCAACTAATTGGCCAATTGCGTGTACGAGAGCATCGACATGCTTTGACATGTGACTTATGTGAACGCATTTAGTGTTCAAACAGTAGAACCAGCCCAATGTTACAGAAGTATCGATTCGAAACAGAACATGCAAAACATTACACGACATTAATGACAAATATGGCAGTCGCAGAACAAACCCTATGATACAGAGATCTCACATAAAAACCCAACCCCCTTATGCAGGGGACCATTACAAAATAGTTGAACCAAAAAAAGTGTCTATGTGACATCAGAAACCAAAACTATTTCGTGAAACTTGTCATTTTTAAAAACACTTACGGAAGAAACCATAACCGATGACATAGTAAAACCGTATAGTGAATATTCAGATTGCAATTACAAAGATCAACAGAGAGCTCATCGAGAGCAACAGAGGTTTAGATCAAAAAGCAAACAAGTTTACAGAACATCAAATACCAAGCCCAGGGACAGTGACCAGCATATAGCTCTACCATCAACAGGATTATTACATGGTCTTTGAAGAAATCCAAAAAAAAGCAAATAAACAAAAACAAAATCCACCGAAACCCCTCAAAAACCCTAACAAAACCACTTATATAGCCTAAAATTCTGAACTTTGTACATTTAAACCTACTCAACCATCACAAAACCACTAATCTAGCCTAAAATTCCAGCACAAAATAGAACCGATCTATCTACTGTTTGGCAGCTAACTAGCCTATTGCTTCAAAGAGAGCATTGACATGCCGATTCACATAGCGCTTTGTGTGAAGGCACTTAATAGTGCTCGGAAAATAGCAGAACCAACCCAATGTTACAGAAGTATCGATATTGAAACAGTATGCACAAACCCATCCGATCTATCTACCGTTTGGAAACTAACTGGCCTATAGGTTATAGAGAGCATTGGCATGCCGATACTGTGTGAAGGCACATATTAGTGCTCAGCCAATAGCAGAACAAGCCCAATGTTACATAAGTATCTATATCTAAACAGTGTGCAGAAACCATTACACAAAATTTACGACAAGAATGGGAGTTACAGAACAAACCCTACACTACAGAGACCTGCCATCAAAACACCCCATCCAGAGGACCATTAAAGAATACTTGAACCAAAAATAAAGCGTCTATATGCGACATCAGAAACCAAAACTATTTCGTGAAACTGCTTATTCAGGTCATTTTTAAAAAAACTAGAAATTTGTAACCTAAGGTTTAACATATTTTTCATACAATGCAACTATGTCCTTTTTGGTAGGAGTTCTTAGTTGTAAAAGTTCTGCAGCATATCCATGCTTTGTAAGCTCCTGTTTAAGTTTTTGAACTGTGAATTTGAGATAATCTTGTGGTTCTTTCATTTCACTGGAGTTATTGTCATCATCTGGCCTGATCACTGAACCTCCCTCTGCCGGCATCGTCACAGGGCTGTATCCATTTTCACTGGTTGTATTCCTTTTCTTTCTTTGCCTAACAGTCTCCACTTCAATGTCCATATCTTGCACTGAGTCCACCCCAGCACATTCTTCAGATCTCATTCTTTTACTCCGAGAAGTAGTCTTTAATTTGTTATCTAAAGCTGTTTCATTCAGTCGGACAGAAGTCAACTCCTGTTGAAGAGCATCCAGTTTTCCTTGTGTGGCCTGAAGTTGCAGAGAAAGTGCCTCAGCTCTAGTATTAGCTTCCGCTCTAGCTGTCCTTTCACTACCTAAAAGACTCTCAAGAACTTGGACGGTGCTCGCTCTTTGTTCATTTGTCGACTGAAGAAGCTCCTCCATCTCTCGCTCCCGTTCATCAACCCTTGCTTCTAAAGTTGAAACCTTGGACACTGCCTCCTGTTCAGATCTTCTGATTCTGTCAACTCCATGTAACAAATCAGCCTTTTCCCTCTCCAATGCTTCTATATGCCTTTCTGATCTTTCAATTGCAGCTAATCTTTCCATGGCCAATCTCTGAATTTCTGATTTTTCATGTTGTGCTAAAGCTGCCTCGTCACGAGCTTTCTCTGCCACCTCAACAGCTCGCTTGGCTTCCTTTTCTGCAGCCCTGCACCTTTCATCTGCTTCCTCAAATCTTTTGAAATCTGTTGCAAACCTTTGCTCCAAGTGAGATTTCTCTTGTTCTAATATCTTGGCTTCCTTCTCTGCTGACTGAGCTGTGGCTTTAGCAGCTTCCAGTTTCTCTTGTAAATCCTTTACTTCTGCCTTCAGTGTGACAATGTCCAATTCTTGAGCCCTTAGTTTATTTTCTTGTCCCTGTACACATACCAGCATATCATAAGCAACTTGCCATGTGGACAAATTCATGCAAAATTTGTTGGCAGAGCCACAGAAGCCATGAAAATCAAACCTTTAATTGTAGGTTTAATGCGCCTAGACGGTGCTCGGCATTTTCAAGCTTTGCGAGAGAATCCTTGACTTCATTCTCCTAAAAAAAGAAAAATAAGAAGAAAAATTAGTATCTCCCTGCACATCAAAATTTTGCCAGAAGAATATTCAATCTGTACCAAAAGACTAACATCTATACTTTTTGTATTAAACTGAACCAAATCTCGAACAATCTCAAACAATGGACTTGGACTCAATCAAACTACTTATACATCCTATCACATCAATCCAAACTTCACACTCAAAATCATCATGACTCACCTTTTGTGCTATGGTGGCTGAAAACTCTGCTCTTAGGGTATCCTCTCTTAGCTGTGCTTGCTTGCTAGCACGCTCATGAAGTGATGTAGCCCTTTGTAATGATGTTTGAGATTCTTTCACCGCGAGATCATGCTTACGTCTCCATTCAAGTGCCTCCTCCTTGGCCGATTCAACTTGTTCACGGGCAGCACTCAACCTTGCTTCAGCAGAACTACACCTTGTCTTTAGCGAGGCCATTTCTGCATCAATCTGCTCTTTTTCAATTTGTTGCTTAACTATAGATTGGTCATACTTCTTCTTCAATTCAGAAGCTTCCTTCCTTGCAGAATCCAAAACTTCACACACATTAGCATATTTTTCTTCTAATGAGCTATATTTGCTTTGCATATTAGCCAATCTAGCTGCATATTCATCAGAAATCTTCTTTTTGTCTGAAATAGCATCCTCGTATCTTTTCAAATAGTCACCCCCATGCTTTTGACTAATCTCCAGTTGCTTTCCCATCAATGCTAACTTATCCTCAACTGAATGGTACTTTAACTGGAGAGCAGCCTTTTCAGATGAACTCTGATCCGCAAGCCTCTTCGTGAGGTCAAATATGGGACCTTCCAAACTGGACAAACATGATTTAAAGTACAACTTTATCAAAAAAAATTACTATCTGTTAACTTGGAACTTTAAAACTTAGGAGGGTTATCAATAATGAGGCATAATTAATGTATACAGACAGAGGGGAAGCCATTATATTGAAAACGCAGACGACAAAGGTTCGTAGTACGTACCTTTGTTGTAGAAAGTTAGCAAGTTTATTCCATTTGTAAGGACCAGAAGATGTGGATTCATACTCCGACACAAGGTCACCTAAAACCTGAAAATAGATATCAATATTTCAGCTGGTAAACATGTTACCTCAATCAGTAAACTTTTTCATTTGTTTTTACAGTCCGCCAACGCTATGGCATACAGAATGATGGCGCACACAAATATTTCGTTCCCCAACTTAGGTGGATTGGTGGAGGAGGTGGAACAGTTCGAACCCCAATCGTTCGTAGGTGCAGTGGGGTCAGGGGAAGGTGAAAGAGGAAGTGTGGACGTGGAACTGTTCGGACACCCAATTGTTCGTAGGTGCAGTGTGGCAGGGGAAGGTGAAAGAGGAGATGTGGTTGGGGCAGGGGAAGGGGAAGTAGGAGGTATGCTTCAATTCAACACCTATTCTGCTACATACTTATATCATTTAGGTTCCCGATATGCTATTTATCTATGTCATCTGTGTTTCCAATATCTTATTTATTTATATCATTTGATCCCAGAGCTATATACTTTTCTTTAATCACTTTTTTCATTAACCCTTCATTCCTTGTCAAATAGGCTAGGCTTTTTGATGTAAAAGGTTTTTCAAATAGTTGAATATTTTTAAATCTTCTACACTTATTTTGGTTTTGCAAACCTTTTTCTTGTCAGGCCAGGCAGTAACTCTCCAAAAGCAGTAAAATTGATTCGTCTATTATTCCATAGGTAGGTTATTGTTATATACAATAGGAGTGATTGTTCAGTTCATCTCCCGATGACTGTTCACATTCCTAATTTATTTATTTACACAAATTCCCCCAATC
>APFE030940391.1:0-10140 GCA_000404065.3 Pinus taeda
CTATCATAGGGATGCATGAACCATCTGGAGGCGCTCAATACACGTCAAACAATCTTCTAGAATGCTCTAGAAGTGACCACAAGTAACTTTTTTGAGATGAAACTCGCGTCTTTTGACCTTTACAGGAGTACACACCCATCCCTTGACTTACAGAGCGTACAAGTACGCAACTACAATGAGCTTGGGATGCGTACACGCAGGCAAGGTACAGAGAACCTGCGTACCGAGAGATAAACATGATTTTTAATGACTTTCTCTCTTTCTTGAAGTTTGACATGGAGAGCAGAGGTATCAGGCTTGATAAGGAGGATAATATGACTATTAATGGAGCCATATTAACTGCAGATAGTCATGGTAACAAATTTTAGTGTAACATGGTCTTCCTCTTCTTCGATCACCACCTCTTCCTCCAACTTTGAAAGCCATGTTGGATTTCTTTTTCTGACCCTTGAGATCCTATTTAGTGTTAGTAGGCTCCTCGGATACCACAAATGGTGGCCTGGGTGCAGGTGTAATGGATAATCGTTCAAATCCAGAAATGATATTTGCAAGTTCAGGTGGAACGTTTTCTTGGATTTCCTTCGGAGTATCAGTCATCTACTTCCAAACTTGGTTATTTTGCTAAACTAGCAGAACTACTTAATTTTACCACTATATGACAACCTTTGAATTGCCATGGAATCAAAATGAATTCAAACTTGTGGTTAATTCCTTATCGCGCCCACTTTTTTTACAACCATTATCGCGTTAAACTCTCCACCGTTGATCTTACCTTTTAATCTGACGATTTTTTATTCACCTGATCGAAAAAACTAACTGGCAATCCTCCACCGTTGATGAAAGCCCATTTGATCCAACGGTTAACAATGATATTGGACAGAGATCTTGCGCAATGTTTATCCACCCGATAAAGTAGTTTTCTCTCTCCACCCGTGTGCTATGTGTCGGTCGATAAATGAAATTGATTGGAATTTCAAAAGACTGCATACCACTTTTTCTTCACCCGATAAATAGCTTCATTGATAAAACTATGTTTCTTCCTTGACCAAATGTATGAGCTTATTGATGCACGATGACTGTTAGATTTATTGGATCCGTAGATCGGATGGATCTAGACTCCTTTGGGTTAACACGATTTTATCAGGTTTTCTTTTCTCTGTTGATACAAAATGGATTTTGGATAGACTTCTAAGTCTAAGTGTTCCTCACAAAGGAAAATAAAAGTCTAAGGGTGCTCCTAGAAATAGTCCCATTGCGTAGATCTTTTCATTATGAATCTACTATAATTTGAATGGGCTAAAACAGACCTCAGATGCAGAAGTTATTGCAGAATGAAGTTGCCCTTTGTCCTTTGAAAAAGAGGCAAAATCTTATGAAAATGGCCTAAAAGGCTCATTGAGAAAAATCGCATCAGAAGGTTAAAAGGAGGACTTAAAGCAGAGGTGGAAGGAATCTCTGACTGCGACCTCTAACTTATCGCATCGGAGGTAGGCCTTCGCCTGATGTGAGGACCCCCTAGTAGGGTGTGAAGCGATTGCAATGATCGGCGTCAGAAATTGGCGTCAGCATATGCAAATAATATAAGGAAAGCCCCCCGGGACATTACAAATGTGACATGTGATTATGTGATGGTGAGATGAGAGCTTCAATGTCAGCCATCAGATCCGGGCAAGAATGGATGGTTGCGATTGAATCGGTGGATCAACGAATGGACGATCGACATAACCAAAGGAAGAACCCTCAGGCCATTACAAATGTGATATTGTGACATGCAATTTGCGATAGATGATCTCAGCCATCAGATCGGAAAAAGATCAATGGTCTAGATTTAATCTGTAGGCGGTAGATCGGTGATTCCTGACACAAAGGGCTGATGCGATAGCGATATGCAATGCAATATGGACTATCTGATCGAGGAGTAGATCAATGGTCTAGATTGTCGACCCCCAATGCCGATAAAAGCGCGGACCTGATTGGTTTATAGACCCGATTGCATAAAATTTAAAATCCGGTTTTTCATATTTTCTTTGTATTCTCGTGTATTGATATTTTAGACCTCCCGCCTATGAGATTGCAATATGCCGATAAATGGCAGACCCGATGGGTTTATAGGGGCGATTTCATAGAATTTGAAGTCTGGGAATTGCACCCGATAGTGTATTTCTGCACCTATTCTCTGTGTATTGGAAATTTGGCCATTTTTGGGTTTTTTCTTGAAGGAAGGCTCCGATTCCTTTGTAACAGCCCCTAATCATTGTGCCAGACTGCAAGTGGGTGTTCTGTGAATAGTGATGCGTTATGAAGCAAAGAGAGCCACAGAGGCAAAAGGGAGTGATTCCTCATGATCACAATTGACAAAGGAACGGTTGTGGAAGCCACAAAGTCGGAAGAATGCCTCAAAGAAGCCAGAGAGCACGATTGAGGAAAGGAGAAGAGCGCAAAGAGTTTTAGAGTCACTTGGAGGTCAAGTGAACTGAAAAAGCTCAACTGACAATAGCAGAGATTGCTGAAGGCCACTGGAAGATTGCTAAGGGATGCTTGGAGGTCAAATGATCCATTGATTCACGTAGAGGTTGAGAGAGAGCTCAGAAAAGTTAGAGCCAAAGAGCTAGAGCTAGAGCTAGAGCCAGAGCCAGAGCTAGAGCTAGAGCCAAAGCCACGAGCCAGAGCCAAGAGCCAGAGCCAGAGCTGAGAGCTAGAGCAAGAGCCAGAGCTAGAAAGCAAGAGAGCTTCAAAGCCAAGGATAAGATGGGATCCTAAACCCATTGTGTTCTGTGTAAACCAGTGGAATTGAGCATGGAGTTTGTAAAATGACTGATACCATAATCCTAGAGAGCCTAGTTGAGTTGACTAGGGCTCAAGGAGACGTAGCCCAAGAGTTTTGGGTGAACTCCAAATTAATATCACTGTTATGTATGATTGCTCATTGCTGTGTGTTGTTTAATTGTTGCTTTATTTGTTGTTGTATGCATTTTATATCAGCATAAGGAAATGAACTCAAAACACATAAAAAGTTAAAAAAAACACAAGCATACACCTATTTCAAGCACTTTTTAATTCCGCAATTGGATAATCACTAGATCTTGGGAACACATAAGCTTCGGAAGTGGGAGAGGTTCTTGTAAGCTTGTCAAGAAGCCTTAGTGCCCCATTTTCAGATCATCTATTTTGCCAAACTTGACACCTCCGCTACATTTAACTTGTCTCAACCATATTCTCCGATGTTTTTAATCATAACCAAATTATCTCAAAACACAGAAAACGCAAGATTGGCGATGCAATACAGATTTTACAAATTCTAATTCAAACGTAAAATTGGAAATCAATAGAACTCAGAGATATTTCAAAGGAATACAATGCCTCTGGGATTGACCAATTATACACAAATACATAGAGATACAGTTCTATAACTTAAGCTTACATGGCCTAATCAAGCCAAATCAGTCAAAATCCCTTTATAATCATTCAAAACTTACATAAATACCATTTCATTCTAACAATCATATTCTTAATCCATGGATTGAATCTGCCTAATCTTAGAAAATATCTAATCTGGTTGATATTCTCCTTGAGAATCTCAAATAAATCTAAACAGCTTGAATTAATTATAAAATCACTCAATCCCTAAATCCTAGCTCAAATCCTATCTAGAAAGCTTTGTAAATTGACAGCTAAAGGATCCCACTCCTTTGCTTGTAATTTTTTTTTGTATTTTTGGAATAAATTTGAAGCCTTTTGTCTTCAAGTCTCATGCTCTTGCATCACTCTGCCACTTCAAGGGTTCCGTTAATGGGATGGTCTCCATCCAGAAGAACTTATGGCTCCACGATGAGCACAAGATAGCAACATAATGTGCAATTCCCAAGCAACTTCCTTGACAATTTTTTTTAGGGTCGGACAACTGTGATGCCTTCTCGCTATTGGTGATAAATCACACACCAACAGGCATCAAGCTCTCAAGATATCCCACCGATTTTAGCATTTCTTTAGCACTGGAAATTTCAAAATTTGAATTTTTAACTTCAAGGTGATCGTAAACCAGTGCAAACCCTTGAGATCACCCCTTTATTTGAAAAATAGAGTTCAAGGCCAAGGACATAGGTGCATGTTGATTTTATGTGTTTTTTTAATTGTTTTTATTATTTGGGAGGTCAGACAAAGCGCAGGAAGAGAGCATACTCAAGATTTCATTAATTGATTATTAAAATTTGGATTCAGAAAGTAAAATGAAAAGAATCGATCTCATACCGAAATTATTGCTTTTTAATCTTTGATTGTGTTAATTTTTCACAATCGTTTATTTTATTGAAATTTTCTTGCCAAGGGTTAGTAAATGAATGGTTCTTACTGCACCAAAAAATTGCAAATTTATCCTAAATATCACAAAAACTTGTTTTTATTTGTTAGTGCTATTCTATTGAAAAAGAAATGAAACATCATCTTAAGTATAAGAGAATTTCCAATGCATCCATTTGTGTAGCAAGATCATGAGTAAACTCATATCCAAGTTTGAAAAATAAACCCTAGTGAATTCTTGGACATGATCATGAAGATTTGATGTTAAAAATTGTAGCATAATGATTAGTTAAGACCAAATTTGAATATGATCTTTAGGTTTTTGATCTTCTTCAACTGTCAAAGCACAAAGCTCTTCAAATCTTGTTTTTGCCATTGGATTTTTATTGTGTTTTTTTTCTTTTTCTTTTTTTTAGTGAATGGGGCTTTTGATTTGTGGATGTTTTATTTTATTTCTATGTTTTCTATATGAAAATGAAAATAAAATTAAATGAAAATGCCTAAATGCAACTAACCCTAAATGAAAATGATTCCTAAACAATCCTCCTAACTTAGTTACATCTAAGTTTGCTTCCCCGGCGATGACACCAAAATGTAGGGCGATTTAATTGTATGCTAAATGCCTATCATTTAATTTGTCAACCCAGGGCTTTCATAAAATTATAAGCAAACCAAAATATATGGGACCTCAGAGGAAACTGTTGTAGAAAGTCTGTTTTGAATGGAAATGTATATTACAACTATAACTAAAGAAAACTGCAAAAGAAATCACATGCAAGAAAACTGAATTAAATTCTAAGGGTGAAATGAATGAATGCCATGGCCTTTCTAAAATATTATAAACTAATATATGAACAACTTATAAGAATCAAGCTATGATAATATAGAAAGAAGTAAATAACAACTAGTGAGAAAGCAGTAAATAACAACTAGTGATTTAGTTGTCAAGCAAGAAAACTAGGAGAACTAGTAAGCAAGCAGTTTAATGACAATCAAATCAAATTTAGGAAATTAAATCATACTTGCAAAAAGGAAATAACAAAAATCAAACTATGTTACAATTGTATGTAGATTGCGGTTGATGGGTATCCTTCCATTCCTCAACGAGCTCACATGAACAACTATCACACCTTAAGAATCAAACAACACTCATAACTTATAATTTTGGAGCAAATGATATTATTCATGCTAAATGAACAATCATAAATCTGATGCTAATGAATAACTGATAACAATTGGCTTCCTTTGAAGGATGCACCTCTTATTTATACATGAGTTAGGGTTATCTTCTCAATAAATGTAGATCCCTTAAATATCTAATAGTTCCATACTTGTCTCATATTATCCATAAATATTAGATACAAATCCTATGACTCATAAAGATCTCCATGATATTTCTCCTTGGAATATGGTCCACCTCTTGAGTTGAAATTCAAATTTGTGCTTGTGAGGACAAGTAAGACTCTTCTAGAAACTATGAAACTATAAGAAACTATGTTAATTTCATAGTTTTTAATCATTAATTAAATTATAATGCATAAAATAAATAACTTTGGAAAATAAGGATTCTAACCCATATGTTTTTGAAGATGATTACTTGATGTAGGGTTTTAGGGATAGATAGTCATGAGATGAAGGTTAATATGGACATGAGATGATGGAAATATGGATGAAAATGGAAGACAATTTTGAGACTCAACAATACCCCCTTTTGGTGGATGTCCAAGTCCACACCAAGGCTCCTCAAACACTCCTTCTCCAAGTTAGAATGGGCAGCATTTGGGCATAATCTCAACATAGGAATGCAACAATCAATGACCAACCATTTGGAGATGGAAGGAAGTTGATTTATAGGCAGAGAGAGAGAGTTAGGGATCCACAAAAGAGGGAGGAAGGTCCACATCTCAAGGGGAATGCCCAAAAAGGTAGAATCAAGAGCTCCAAATGGGAGAGCTTGGCCATATCTGCAACCAACAACATCTAGCTCATTGTTTCTCGAAGTTTCTAGTATACAAAGATTTTCCCCCATTTTGGAAAAAAAATGCCAGAAGAGGTTCAGCGCGGGTTTTCATATCAAAACCCATGCTGGCAGTGCTAGTTTAAAGAACTACAACCTGCCATCACCACGGGCAAAAAATGGAGCAAAACACGTTGGTCCTGAAACTTAGGGTTTCAGTCAACCTTCTTCAGAATTGACTCAGGGAAGTTTTCCTTTAGTTCTTCAGGGATGTTTTTCTCTGTGTCATGATGGATATGCTTCATATTTTTCAACATTTTGGCACTTTGGGATACAAAATAGGAAGTGAACATGAGGTGTGACAAAATATTGTGTAACAGATGCCCCATAAAGCATGAAGGCAGAATAGGGAGTGATGGCTGAAATTATTTACAAGTCAAGGCAAGGATTGGGACAACACCATCAAGAGACCTACAAACCAAGAATATACATATACATATACATATCTGACATCTTTGATAGAAACATGTATAATGATAAAGGAATAGGAATCTAATAATAGATGAATCCATGGTATGTGTTGAGCACTAGAGAAGGTATGTAATTACCACTTATTTTGTCATCTTTTCCTTAAGTTCATAACTTCCTTGCATTATGAAATGAGCATGTGGTGAAAGATTATGATAAAGTTTAGAAGATTTATGAGCCACATAAAATGACTAATAATTACCTTTCCGTATGCCGAAAAAGAAGAAAACGGAAGATCGCCATTCCAAAGGAAAAGACAAGACAAAATTAATTGTTGTCCCTTTGATAGGGAACCACATCCAAATGAGGCAATCCAAATTGGAGCGTATAAGCCAGGAAAAGGAAGAGGAGATGCCAAATCAGTGCAAGAGAACGAGAAGATAATTGAGAGATAACAATATGGTGAATCCCTCAGGATCCTTTCATCCTGAGGGATCGCTACCTCAAAGGTTATCTGTATCATTGATATTTCCACTTGGCTACTATAAGAAGGGTCAACGTTGCTAGCCCAAGGGACAGACTATTGTTGTTTTTATGAAATTCACTTTTGTAACTGAAACTTTGATCACTGACTCTCTTTAAAAGAGCAGTTATTGTAACTCCGTTTTGATGTTTAATATATGAATTCCGTTGCCGTTCCATCTTTGATTCTGGAGTAATCATAAGCAATGCGTCCCTGGAGGCTAAGGGCTTAGCCCTGGTGGATCACTTGCTTCCTGTACCATTATTTTCTGCTTCTAAGTCACATGTGGATTGATCTCTCTTATTCACTTTGTTTAGTAACTTGTTGTTCCTTATTATTTCATGTATTGGCTATATTATATTTCATTCATATTTGAATAGTAAGGTTGTCTTTAGAAACTGGAATGTTATGCTGTTCATTCTGAATTTATATCGCTTTTCCATTCCTTTATAGATTGATACTATTGTATAACATTGTTGTTCCTTCCATATTGCCATTGTTGTTCGATTACAGAGTAACATTGTTGTGTATTTATAAATTAGTATTATTGTGTATTTATCTATGGTTTACTTCCAAACATGATTGATGTTCATTTGGGATTGTTGTTCCACCGTGACCGCAATTGTTGTTTATTCATAACCGCGATTAATCATTGTCATGCCGAGACTCGGATTACTGTTTCTTTTGATATAGATGTGCTGTGTGCTATGATCGGTTTAGTTGTTGTGCATTTACATTTGATTTAGGTTGCTCTTAAATATTTCATAACTTCCTTTATTTTGCTGTCCCATTTCTATTTACTGTTCAATTAATTTATGAGATAAAGATTGTTACTTAATTTCTAGTAGATTGCAATTACTACTTCATTCATTTCTGTAGATTAAATATTTGCTGAATAGATTGGTTTTTGTTCCTTTTCCTGTTATTTGAATCATCATTGCTTTGGTGTGAATAGAACGATCTGAAACTATAGTGAACACTGACTATTGTTGTCAAGTTCCCAGATTGATGATCTTTTCCTTTATTGCTTCTCAATTACATCGGTTTAAAAAGGGAGGTGTTATTGTTACTGTACCCTTGACTGATGAATTACTATATTTTCTTCATGGAATGATTTAGTTACAAGCATTTCTAGTTCTTGCCATTATATTTAGAAGTTTGTTTTTAGCATTTAGTTACTTTTGCACAAGCACTATACTACTAGCATTACTCTGACAAATGACTGCCTCAAACTGAGTACACTCCTTGAGATAACAAATCGTACCTGGATTGATAATTAATGTAGGGTAAATAGAGGTGAAAAGGACCCTTTTTACTGCTTGACATTTTGGCGCCGTTGCCGGGGAGAGTTTAGCCATTGTTTCTTTTCAGAGTAGTGTAAGTACTTGCTAGGAGAGAATTGGGTTTTAAAAATGGAAGGTAAGAACCTGCGTATGGAGCATGTAATAGCCCTGCTCCCCTGCCCACTTTCCTATAGATTTGTTGTTGTTTTGGGTAGAAATCAGCATTTGACTTGTGTGCATGACTGAGCAGAAAAGGCATGAAAAGAATCCTAAACCACTACCCAAACCTGATAAAGCTAAGGGGCTAGTGACCCTTGGCAGATCGACCTTTATAGACGAAATCCTCAAAAAAGTAGAATCTCAGCCTTCAGTGGGACCTAGAAAAGTTGCTTCTAGACAACCTACTAGCTCCCTTTAGGTCACAGGATCACCATTTGTAGCCTTTGCTGAGGTGCACAGCCAAACTGAGGAGCAAGATTTTCAAGAAATTGAGAATTCTAGCCCAAAATCATTGTAAGAAGGGAACCTTAGTAATCTCTGTGAAGGGGGAGGAGAAACAGGGGAAACTGAAGAACCAAGATCTTCTCTTGGAGTAATTCAGCCATTAAGCAGCCAGATAAGGGAAGTGCTGCAAAAATCATTCATAACGAAGTTGAAGAACCTCAAGAGCTAAAATTCCCCTAAACATTAGGAACTCTCATTATCCTAGACAAAGGAAGTGTTGTTAAGGCCATCTTTGCTCCATCTAACCAACCTAAGAATACCCTCCTAGAAATCCTGGAAGGTTATTGGGACATATTTGACCGAATGGACTAGAACTAGCCAAACACTCAAACCTCCACACTGCAATATCCCATTGTAGATACTGCAGCCAATGCAGCTATGGAGGCAATTCCTCTCTAGCATATCCCTACATTTCATGGCCTAACTTCGGAAGAGTTTGAATTCGATGTGCTGTGCAGAGGATATGACTATACCACCGATCCCCAAAAACTGAAACTAACATTAAAAGGAGTTTCTTTACGATGGTTTATGGGGTTGGATGGAGGTGTTATAAATGACGGGGAATAGATGAAAGGTGCTTTCCTGAAGAAATATCAGGATTATTGTAGATCTAGAGAATTAAAAGATGAAATATTTCAGATGGTAGGTAGACTTAATGAAACACTGGAAGAATACATTGAATGTTTTCAGTATAATCTTCAAAGAACTCCTTATGCATCATTACCCTTACTTGAAAATGTATTAAAAACAACATTAATTAAAGGTATGAAGGAACAATGGATTGAAAGATTGAATATTATGGGAAAAGGGGACATCTACCAAGAAATTTTTTCTAACATCATTGATTTATGTATCAGGAGCTCACGAGGAAGTACGAGGGTAAGACCAACGAAACATGATAGGTTTACAAGGGACAACAAGATCTCTGGAGAAGGAGTAACTCACGCGGAAATTGGAAATTTATTAGAAAATTTCAAAACTGATATATTGGGAACTCTGAAAACGCAGCTTGATATTATGCAAGCCAAACAGAAACAAGCAGAGGCAGAGCAAAATCTGGCAATATTCTGTCCTAGATGCAGAAAGAAACACAACCACAAAGAGTGCCC
>APFE030940394.1:25536-41823 GCA_000404065.3 Pinus taeda
AGCTGAGGTTTAAGACTTGCTTAGGAAGCTGGTATAGGTGATGATAGGCCTACACTGACTGCAAATAATCAAGGTGACAATATTTTTTTGTAACAAAGATACAACCCCAACATTGAATTTAATAAATATCATAACTATGGGCACATATCTTGATATTGTATGTAAAATAAGGTCTGGAAAGAAAAACAAGAACAAGAAGATCAAGCAAACAAAAAAGTCTCAACAATCATGCTTCTAGGATTCGTATGAGCAAAATAATGATGAATCAATAGGTACACTGGATGATTACATGTGTCAGGATGATCCAACCGAAGAGTTAGGTAATATATTATTTTGAAGATATATATGTGGCACAGGTCTACAATTGAGAGATAGGCAACATGGGCAAAATAGCACCATCAAGACAGATGTGTCAAATCCATAATAGGTTCAAGGGGAGAAGGAAATTTAAAGTATTATAGGTCCACAATGATCGTTCTTCACATATTATTAGAATAATTCTTCTCATCAAGATGAGCACTTGTAAATGACATGTGCACAAGAAGCAAGCAGATTGTCTAGGAGAATCACCCTTTGCCATTGATGTCAAAGGGGGGGAGAAATCATGAGAAGGAGATTTATGTCCTTGAAGGAGTAGCACTGGAAGAGTGCCGAAAACTTGAAGGGGATCTAAAGTTCCACCAAACCTCTAAGACAAAGCTACAATCGAGAGGACTAACTCGAGGAAGCTTGCATGGTGGTAGAGCTTGTCGTTAGGGAGAGTGTAGAGATCCATGTCTAAGAAATTGCATGAGGTAGAGTCGAGGTTCCTTGAACAAACCATCGTAGAATTTAAAGGGGAAAGAATTTTTTTTGGTGCTAATGAGAAAATACCTCACCTTATAGAAAAATTTGGATAGTCTTATCCCTTTTCAGATTAGGACTTCAAGTGGGAAGGCTTCCAATTGGAGTGGCTGAATTTTCCCTTAATGCAATTGGTCGGGAGGAAAAATACATGGAATTTCTATTGGGATCACGCAGCTATATATACAGCCCAAAGGACCATTTAAGTCCCAGAGGTCAAAGGTTAGAATCGATGCCTCGAGGATAAAAAGAAGAGTGATTTCGACCCCCAACTAGTCGGAGCTCGGGTAACATGCCAACGAAAAAGAGCATGGTAGCAAGCCTTGATATACTAACCCGACTAGGACGAAAATTGGAGGTCATTCTGTCGAGAGGAAGGTAAGCCCCATGCTCAGAGAATTGGCTGACCTCGACTTATTCGTAGGTCAGGAGTCGGTGTGTAGATGGTGTTGTGAGTAGGGAGACATGCATGCCCAACCCTTCCGCTTAATTGATGGTTGGGAAAACCCATGGTAGACTTCTGCGTGGTTGCATGAGATATGAATCCATTGTTCCCTATGTGTGAGAGAGGGAAGGAAGGAAATATAAAAATAAATAAATAAATAAAGAAATAAAAAGAGGAAAAAGAATAGGGGTTGAGCCTAATAGTCTCGTTCCCATGATTGTATAATGGGATTTGGATCCTTTGGTGATGACTCTCTTACTCTAGGTGTGTAATGGGGTATGTGTGGAGCTATAAAAAGGGTCTCTTTCACCTCTAGTTACCTCACATTAATATGTCAATCCGGGAACGTTTTTTTATTTCAAAGAGTGTCCCAGTCTGAGGCTATCATTTGCCAGAGTAATGCTAGTAGCATAGTGTTTGAAAATACAAAAGAAAATGGATGCTTGTTTACAGCTTAACTACTTCAAAAGATTAAATCACACATTCAGAACACTAAGCAATTTATCAGTCAAGGGTTCGGTAACAATAACCCATCCCTTTGGAAACTGATGGAAAAGGAAATCAGAGAACAGATCAGGGATCTAGGAGCTGGACAGTAGATGTCAAGGCTCACTACAGCCTAAGATCGTTCTTCACACTAATAACAAGAAATGGAACGGCAGATAAGAAATGGAACAACAATTAAGAAATCGAACAGCAAATCTAAAATGGAACAGCAAATCTAAAATGGAACAGCAAACCTGAAATGGAACAGCAAGTAAGAAATAGAACAACAACTAAGTCTAACAAATAGTAACGTCTTAGTCTATCAGATCAAATGCATTAATCGTAAGCTACAGGAATCAAACGGCAATCCTTCGCTCTCAAGGGCGGATTGAATAACACACACAAATGGAACAGCATTGATTACTGATACATTATGGAACATCGCTAAAAACCATATATACACACAGCACACTCAAATAGTAATCTGATCCAGTTATCACCTCAGTTAGAAAGAATACGATTGCATTTCAAGATAGAACATCATTATTCATGAATCCAACAATCACAAAGAACAGAACTTCCAAGATGAATTCTGTAATGTTAATGAACAAGTGCACAGCACAAAGGCTCTGTAATGGAACAACAACAGTATTCTGTAAAGACCAGCAGTATTATATCAACACCTAGAAGAATAGTAATATGATGCAGCGTCAATACAATAGTTTTGTCTTTAGAAACCTTAATGAATTAAACATAACAAAGCATATGATGTAAACTTATAAAACACATCACATTACCAAATCATGTCGATAAGCAAACCATGCAAAACCCAAGCGTAATGGTACAAGAGCAAGTGTCCTCCAAGGCCGGGCCCTTAGCCTCCAGGGGTACACCGCTTGAAGTTATTCCAGACTCAAAGATGAAATAGTAACCAAGTTTGTATTAATGCATCAAGTAAAATTACAGTAGAGCAGTTCTTAGCGAGACACGATGATCAAAGTTTTGATCTTTAAAAGAAATTACATAAAAGCATAACAATATCTAACTCTCCTCTGAGCTAACAGTGTTGCCCCTTTTATAAGGGTGACGACGGAGATATCTAAGTGCAGAAATAGATAAAACAACGATCCCTCAGGATCAAGGATCCTGAGGGGATCAAGGATCCTGAGGGATTCTCCGAACCATTAGTCCTCAGCCATTTCTTTTCTTTCCTGCGCTGAGCTGATATCTCCACTCCCTTTCTCGGGCTGATTCGCTTTGATCTTGTTTGCATGCGGTCTCCCGTCGAAGGGACAGCGGTTAACCCATCCTTGTCTTTTCCTTTGAAACGGCAACTTCTCATTTTTTCTCCTTCCTGCATAAGCAAATGACAATTGTCAACGTTTTCGTCTTGCATATTAATCTCACATGTTTTATTACAATTCTTTATCGTTTTCCGAGTTCATGATACAAAAAGGCTTGTAAGTTCTAATGAAAAGACACTGAAATAATCATAAAAAACATACCTTCTTTAGTACTCCACAGTATGTTCCAAAGTGGTATGAGAGCATCCAAGTTTAAAATTGGACTGGATGGGATACATCATGGTTAAGCAATGAAAACAAAAGGGGGATTTGAGAAAATAATTTTGATTAAATAACTATCCAGTGTTAAAAAGTTGAATTAATTTGATGTATTAACGTAAGTTTCCTGAGAATAGGATCATGGCCATGAGGTTTTTTTTTATGTTCATACATCAAGAATATTTTGTTTGCTTTGGATTATCATAAATATTCTGTTATTTTGATTATTGTGATGAAAGGATTAAATGATTGATGCATATGATTTTTAAATGTGTTGGCGCACTAACATGAGTATTTTGTCGCAACAGAAATATGCATGGTAAATCATGACCCTAAATTTGTGTTATGTATTATTTTGAAATGCCTAACAATGTGTGTTATTGACAACACATCACAAGCAGCATAAAGCAGAAGAAGTTACAGTAATGAGGACAAAAATGGTTGAATATAGTTTCGATTAGTCACAAAACGGAAGTGATGGGATCAAAGCAAATGAAGAATAGAGATCAGTTGGCCAAGGGGGGAGGAATCATTTCCTAGACTGGATGGATACCTTGAGAAACCTAAGGGATGAGGTGAGAAGCTTTAAGACTGACAATGAGAGGCTAGAAAGAGCCCAAGAAAGGAAAGTGGAGATCAATGCATTTATCCTGCAAAGTCTCTGGGATTGGTAGAGGCACGGACAATATAAGAGGAGGGTGGTTCATAGAGATAGGAAAATCTTTCAGGAAACCAAAGAAAACACCAATGGAATAGATGGTGGTAGGAACCAAAAAAGGCATAGGAAATGGAGTGAGGACATCGTGCGAGGAGGTGAACCTTTGAGTACTCCAAGAGGAGGAACTAGTACGCAGGTGCAGTGCTCAGGTAGACATTTTGATTCAGTTTCCCGAAGGCATCACCATCCTCACCATCATCATCATTCAACAAGAAAATAAAGGGAGCACATGCTTGAAGGATTTAAGAAGTAAAATCCACCTACATTTGATGGTGATATGAAGAAAGTAGAGGATGTAGAAGCATGGTTTCTAGGAATGAAGAAATTTTTGGAACACATGACTATTTTGAGAATATGAATGCTAGAGTTGCCTCGTACAGCTTAAAATGGAAAGCCGACATATGGTGGGGATAATTGAAGAATGTAAAAGCTATTACTGAGAAGGAATTGACCTGGGGGGGAGTTTGAGAATCTCTTCAAAGAGAAATACTTGTTTGAGTGATACTATGATAATAAAGAAAAATATTTTTGTGAACTCAAAATGGGTCAGTTAACCAGTGATGAGTATGTCACCAAGTTTTTGAAACTTTTTAGGTACGTACCAGTTACACAATAATTTTTCGCACTCCCTGTCTCATACCTTGAGTTGTTGAAATTTTCCCAAAAAGTCTCAACGTGACAAAAGATGTCAATGAATTCACCATGAAAAACATTGATTAGATCATCCCTTAATAAAAGAGCAAAAAATGAAAATGCCTTGAAGTAATTCTGCATGATCTTGTCAAAAAACCCTATTTTCAAGTCTAGTGCTATTGTTACCAGTAAAATCTGTGTTGGTAACACTTTGCATAACTAATGGCTGGCACTGCCAGCATGGGAATTTAAATGAAAAAGTGCATTCATACTCTTCACATAGTTTCTCCAAAAATGGACGAGAAGCTTCCCTCGCTAGAAGCCTCGACAAAAGTGAGTTGGTTATTGTTGAATAAGGATATGGTCAAGTTTCCCATTTTGAGTCATTGATCCTACCTTTAGGGTTCTTCCCCTTAAGATGTGAACCTTCTTCCCCCCTTTGTGGCTCCCTAACTTCCTCTCCTACTCTATAAATTCATTCCCTTACACCCTCAAATGGTTGGTCAGACTAGATTGGTCATGCTGACACTAAATTGTGCCTAATTGTTGCCAATTTGTGAAGAAGAAAGGAGAGCTTCACAAGCCTTGGGTTGGTTGGAAACCCATCCCGAAGGAGGCTTCAACTATCAAGGCAATGTTTGTATGCTTCCCTCTTGTGCTTATTATTAATACAATTCATGTTTACTTTCCATATGAGTGTAAATGATTACTTACTTAGTATGATGCTCCTTGATCTATCATATGGTTTATGTTAGAATGCATATCCTATGTTTTTCCTTTGTTGTCTTTGTTTGATCTCTCTTCTAGCTATTCGTTCGCAACAGAATACCAAGGATCAAGCTTGGAAGTGAGGAGATCAAGATCGAAATTGAAAAGTGACTACATAGGAGTGAGGTAGGCCATCCTTCCTCTCCCGTGTCATTCTAATTTAAACTAGGAGATTTTTGCATGTATTTGTTTCAGTTGTTACTAGATCCACTCATTGGAGTAGAGGGATTTCTTCTATCTGTAAAAGGGATTGCCTAGGTAACAAATTGGCAACTCCAATGAGGAGTCGATAGCCCTTTCAACCCTTCTTTTGCATGTGCCATTTTTTATTAGTTTGGCCACCTTTCAATGATCCTTGGTTTTGATTTCCTTTGAGTCTGTACTCTGAGTTGTTGGTCATTTAGGGTATCAGGTCTAGGGTTTTTCTCAAGATCTACTTTTTTTTCCTAAAATTTTCTCGTCCAGTACCCTTTTAATCAAACATAGTCACACTGACAACACCGGTTTTTTCAGTACAATCATGCTAGAAAACCTGTGTTCAACTGTCTACCCGCGCTAGTTTAGTTTCTCGTCCATCACAAGTTTTGTTGTGTAAAGTAGTGCTACCAGCATGAATTTTTTGTGTAAAGTAGTGCTGACAACCCTGTCAACTTGGATTTTTCTATGAAAATTAGTGTTGATCCTTAAAATTGAGAATGTTTAGGGTTTCTGTTAAAATCATAGCGTGTCTTGATCTTTGAGGTCATCCTCCTGCACTATGTGCATCAGATCCTATCTGTTTGCCTTTAGTTTCTTTGTGGTGTGCAAAATTTTATCTCATGCTTGAAGTGGTAAATATTCATTGAGTCTTTCATACTTTGAGTCAATTAAAATCTGTGTTTGTTGCTTGTATGAGTGGGAAAATATTGATTTTCCATTGATTGAGTAGTAGAAGTTCTTTTGTAGTCATAAGGAAATTGATTTTGAATTCATTTAGTTTTCATCTCATAATTTACTTTCGGTAAAGTGCATTAGATCACATTGCATTGAAAAGTAATTTTTTTTTAAATTATCATTGGACATAGATTACATTGTTTAGTGATTGAAAGATAAAAGTGCATCGAGTGCAATCTCATTCATTGAAAGAATGAATTGAAATCATTTTTCGCTTTTGGTGGTTACATTTGGAAAATGAAATGGAAAGATCTAGTTAGGAAAAGCTTTGTTTGTTGCATTCTTCCTTGTTTCATCATTGTTTGAATCACTTCCCTTACTAGATTAGCTTTCATTGAAATGAAAATAATCCTTTTCTCATGATACTTGCATCATACGTGTTCAGGTGACATCATTTTGAGCCTTAAAACCGAAACTTAATTGAAGATAAACTTAAAATTTACCTCAATTAACCTATGGAGCATTTGGAACTTAACGCAAAAAATTAGAGGTATAGGCTAGAGACGTGTTCCGGCATCATTAAACGTAGGAGTTGTGAATAGTTGCTAGCGTTGTATCTCGGGACTGAAATCCCATTTGACATACGGAAGTGTATAGGACCATTCTCCAGTACGTTCGCGTATATCAAAGTCACTCCAAGCATGATAAAAATAATTGAACACTCTCATCGAACAGTTACGCATTAGACAACACTACTACGAATTGCACTCCCATGTACCATCATGTATTAAATGTAAGAGTTGTCATTATTTTCCAGCATTGTATCCCGGGGGTGAAATCTCATTCCACATAAGGAAGTGTATAGGACTGTTCTCCAATACTTTTGGGTATATTAGAGGTGCTCCACACATGATAAGTATAAAGGAATGCTCTCATCGAATGGTTATGCATTAGAGAGCACTACTACGGACTACACTCCCACGTACCGTCACGAATATTTTGGGACTCCCCTATAGGTTGTTATCCATCCATAGGTAACCGAGTCTTCCGCCTTGTATACAGTGATAACCCGAACACAACATTTGGAGAGATTGGTTGTCATACATTAAGTCCTTAGTTCACCAAGGTATATATTGCAGTTCATGGTTGCTTGGTAAACCTTTATGCCTAGTTACCCCGTTTCTTATTCATGTTTTGTTAACTTCTAAAATCAATTAATTGACCACGAAATAATATCCTTCCTATGGACGTACTCCTTAGTAAATCTTAGGTTGAGACAAATAGAAACAATTCCTAAGTCTACCAACCAAGGAAAACTCTCTGACAGAATTCTCATCCTTTTCCTTCTTTTGGAAATGTTGGTGCTCCCTGTATGGGAACCTTGTCCCTTCTTGGATTTACCATTGGTTTTTTTCTTTGGTTATTTTCTACCCATATGGTTCTGAATGTCCATACTTCCTCTTAACCAGGATCTCCTCCACCTAAACCATATCAACATCCAGTTGATCTTCAAGTTGACACTTTGCCTTCTTCGCCTGATCGGTCTTATTTATCTTCTTCTTCTTTGTCTAGTGAACACATGCAAGTTAGTAACCAAGTGGATAAGAAGAAGAAGAAAAGGAAGATTAAGAAGAATAAAAATAAGCAAGGGGGGAACCAAGAAGTAGATGCTAGTAGTGTAATTGATGTTTAGAAATCTTCCAATAAACCTCGTAAAGTGAAATTTCCTTGCAATCTTTGCAAGGGTGACCACCTTCTTCGAGAATTTCTGGTATTCCCAAGATATTAGAAGTGTGGCCCATAGGTTCATGTCGACCTTTGTCATCAACCTTTGGAGATCATGTTGGTGATAAACATTCAACTAGTGACAATAAATCCCATGGGAAAAAGGGAAAGTTAAATTTCCCTTTAGGTTATGTGAAGCGAATCATCCTATTCACCTTTGTCCTTATATGGATGAAGTCTCTAACATGTTGGATAACCTTACCACTTATCAACCTCATCATTTGACTAGTTATCGGAAACTTTCCCTTGATCCTCCCCTAGTTGATCAAGTGATTGATCAGAACTCATCTCTAGTCAATCCTCGTCTCCCTAAGGTTTAATCCCATGAGTCTGTTCTCGGCCAACCATTGGTTGAGAAAATGGTTGACCCGATTCTACTTGCATTCAATCATATCCACCCTGTAGAGAGTGAATTTTATACTACTTAGGTTATTTTGGTTTCTTCAGATTCCAAATAATTAGAGGGAAATCCTCTTGTTTCCATGATACATGGGGACGATCCTCCTATTCCCATGATCCAGGGAGGCGATACTATTGTTCTTGTAGTGGAAGGGGGGAATTCTCCCATTCTTATGGCACCCCCTCCAAGTAGTTTAGTCCCTTTCTTTGATTTGAGTCCACTGGAAGGATATCGTCTTCCTTCCTATGTACCCTTTCAGATCACAATACAGCCTTATCATATACCCGTACCTAGCACAATAATAGATGAGGGCACATCTGTTAGTATTATATCTTCAACTACTTTGCAAGGTTTAAGTTCTCCACATCTTATGTATGTTACCCAAAATCTATTAGCTTTTAACATAAGAACCAGTCTACCATTAGGGATCCTTCCTAAGTTTCCTATTACTTTTTGAGGAAAACTTGTTTATCTCAATGTGATGGTTGTTCAAGTCCCTTTGGATTTTAATTTACTCCTTGGTCATCAGTATGTTTATTTCATGGGAGCTCTTGTCTCATCTCTCTTTCGTGTCATATGTTTCCCACATGAAGGAAGAATTGTGGTCATTGATCAACTTTCATTCGTTGGTCCTAATATGACTCTCGATCAACCATCTTCCGTAAATGGTCCTTGTATGCAAGTGGTATCACCCCCACCACAAGTTAATTATGTGGTCACCTATTTCGTGCCCACGTCAACTGAAGATATAGTCAGTGGTATAGTGCATCATGTACTAGGGGCATTGGAACCTTATGTTTCCATTAGTTCCCTTAACATGTATCCCTTCCAAAGTGTTGTTCTCCCATTTGATGAGAACCTCTTGGAAGCTATAACATCTTATAGGTCGTAATCAAGGTCGCCATGAGGATATTTCTTTTACTATGTCAACCTTGTTAAAAAATGTAATAGGTGTCATGGGGATAGTTCTTTTACTACATCAACCTCTTTAAAAAATGAAACAGTTGTCATGAAGATAGTTATTTTACTATGTCAACCTCGTTGAAAAATGAAATAAGTGATGAGGATAACTCTTTAACTATGTCAACCTCGTTAAAAAATGAAATAGGTCCCCATGAGGATAGTTCTTTTACTCTGTCAACCTCATTAAAAAATTAAATAGGTCCCTATGAGCATTGTTCTTTTCTTGTGTCAAGCTCGTTAAAAAATGAAACAAAGTGTTGAAGCACATTTCATTTTCTTGTTTCAAGTTCCTTAAAAAATTAATCAAGGTTTCATGAGCATGGTTCTTTAACTTTTGACAATCTCATTAAAAAATGAAACAAGTTATCATGAGTATGGTTCTTTTTCTGTGTCAAGCTCAATAAAAAAATGAAACAAGGCATCATGATCATGCTTCTTTTCATGTGTCAAGCTCATTAAAAAATAATAAAATTCCCCTTCCAATTCAAATATTTGATTATATCTTGTACATTCCCAGTCGAGTCTTTCACTTGATCTCATAAATGAACCTTCATTCCATCCACCTATTAGTAACTAGTAGTTTACTTAGGTGAATGAAATGAAGCTTGGGGGAAATGTACCTCGAATTGAGTCATTATGTTGGGGGAATGCAAACTCATCTCAAGCATAGTTTGTCTCTATTTCAAGCTTGTGTAAAAATGAAACAAAATCCAAGCAGAGTTTTTTCTCACGTTTCAAGCTTGTGAAAAAATGAAACCATTTTCAAGTATCTTCAAGCATAGTTTCCCATGTTTCAATCATTTGTAAAAATGAAACCATTCTCACTTTACGAGATGAGCCTTGGTTTTTTCATTCCATCGTCACCATCTCTTTGGCCGATCATACGCTTTCACTTGTTTGTTTTACATTTGCATGAGGAACAGTTGTGATGAGTCGTCTTATTAGCCAACCTCTTGACCTTTACATGTTTTGAGCAGTTCCATCATAACTGGAACTAGTTGTTATCCTTTTATACCACTCCTTCCTTGAGGTGGAGTCATCTTTTAGCTCTTTTCAAACTCCAAAAATATGAAAATATTGTTGATTACTTGCCATTTAGAACTCGTTAAAGTAAATTAAATGGAATCTACTCAATATAAGTTTAACCCTTTTCCGGACTGTGATAGACTATTGTACGAAAACTTGGTCACACGTGGCGAAGAGGTTATCTTGAATATTGTTTTCTACCTTTTTGGATTTGAGAGACTATCTATGAAAAAGGACCTCTAGAGTTTCTTTTTTGCCTCTTTTTCAAACTGTCTAAACATGAAAAAGATGTCGAGGTACCCCTCCGTCAGACTCGTAAAACTTCAATGATGCATGACTTGTCATCATGGAGAGACCAACCTACTCCTTCCTAAGGATCGTTAAACTTACTAGGATGGATTCATCCAAAGGATGAACTTATACAACAAGCATATGGTATCCTCTTCAAACTTGTGATTAAAAATAAATAAGTACTCGCTAGAAATAGTGGGGAAAAATGGAAGTAAATTTGTCTTGTATTCTGCATGAAAGGAAACATGTTGCTCTTGAACATGACACTCATTTTCATTTCGTGTTTGGTTTAGGATATCCTAACTTATTCACTTGCCTTCCTGGGTTTGGGAGATCCATTTTCCTCTCATTTGATCATTAATTATTTTCACCATGACCTCTGATCCTATATTGACTCAAATGCTGCCAAACTCTAGAGTCGTGATTTTGATATGTTCAAGAGAAGTTTCATCTACAAATTCAAACCTCTTATACCCCATTATTTGTTAAAAACCTGAATCACTCTCACCAAAATTATAATGTCTTTTTGTTTTATGTCCATGATGTGGGAAACATTATGGCCCTCCTTCGACAGATCACTTCCTATTGACTTTAACTAATTATCCAGGAAGATTATCTAGAAACTCCCTTTCAGTACCTTGGAGCCTACATGCCTCAATACTAGGTTCTTCGCATTCGATGATAGGTTCACATCATTGGCCTTCTATCGAATGATTATGTGAGTGTTCGACTTCAACTTCCTTATTAACACTAGTGGATTCTATTGTTGTATCTTGAGAGCCATTGTCACTATTGGTGGTTTCTCCTATACCTGTTGATGGTTTACATCATTGACCGGTAATCAAGTGGTTTCTACCATGTTCAACTGTGACACATTGAGTCACATGGTTAGATACATACTTTGGTTGGATCGAGACAGAGATGAAGACCCTGGATTTCATCAAATAAACCTAGGCTACTTGGAGATATTTAGTATTCATGATGGATGCTTCCATGCCATGGATCCATACATACGATCCTTTCTAGTCGAATTTTTGCATCCATATCGTGGATCCATACACATGATCCTTTCTAGTCGGATGGTTGCACCCATGCCGCGGATTCAAGCATTGCTAAATTCCTACTCAAAGATGTCATATATGTTGTATTATGTTTGATTTGCAAGTCTTCTACCGGTAGTTCTCCAAATTCCTTGCCTTGACTTGTAAATAACTTCAGCCATCACTTCCTGTTCTGACTTCATGCTTTAGGCGACATCTATTATACAGTAATTTTTCGCACACCCTGTCTCATACACTGACTTGTCAAACTTTTCCCAAAATGTCACAAATCCATAAAATTTATCAATGAACTCTCCATGAAAAACATTGATTAGAGCATACTTGGAGAAAAGAAGAAGAAATGTGTTGAAGTAATTTTGGAAGATCTTGTCAAAAATTCCTATTTGCAAGCGCAATGCTACTATTACCAGTAAAATTTGTGTTGGTAACCCTCTACATAACTAATGGTTGGTGCTACCATCACATGAATTTAAATGAAAAAGCACGCTGGTCCTCTTCAGGAAGTTTCTCAAAAAAATGGAAGAGAGGCTTCCCTTGCTAGAAGCCTCAAGAATTACAAGATGGATAATTTTGAATAAGGATATGGTTGAGTTATCCCATTTTGATTCATTTATCCTACCTCTAGGGATATTCCCCTTAAGATGTGGACCTTCTTCCCCCTATTGTGGATCCCCAACTCCCTCTCCTTCCCTATAAATGCATTCCCTTTGTCATGCGGAAAGAGTTATTTTTGCGGACAAACCTAACCTCCCTAGGAGTCTAAGACTCTCTAGTGACAAACAAGACAATTAAGAGCAATCCTTCTCTAAACATACATCATTTTATGAGAAACCAAGTGTTTTTTGATCTTACCTTAGGTCCAACGCTTGTTGTAGCAGCCTAGCTTCGTTGATCCAGATGAGCTCCTCCTTCACTTTGAAACCTGCATACACTAACAATCAAACTATTACATAACACCTGAATATCCCATAAAACAAAGCATATTCAACATATAGACCAAGGAGTATATGAAACAATTCATTAACAACAAATCATTGAGAAGAATGGACTTATTTGTATTAAGGAAACAAAAAAGAAACCATTACAACCTGAGCCTTGGTGTTGTGCAAGTTCCTCCCAGGGTCCAGCAAGAGTTTTCCTCTACTTTGACAAGCTCACCCACTTCCAAATGAACAAGAAAGGATGGTAATCTCTCCTCACAAGTTTACAATGGAAGTCCTAATTACAGCAGCATCTACCCTTTGGAATGTTCAACTTTCAACCTCCCCTCCTTTGGCACAAGGCCTGTATTTATAGTGTTCTAGAGGAAGTTATTCAGTTCCAACATCAATGGGATACTCCCTCTTTTGGATGGGGTAGCTCCTCTCTTGATGGGATAAGTTCCTCTATCATAGGGATGCATGAACCATCTGGAGGCGCTCAATACACGTCAAACACTCTTCTAGAAGGCTCTAGAAGTGACCACAAGTAACTTTTTAAAGATGAAACTCGCGCCTTTTGACCTTTACAGGGGTACGCACCCATCCTTTGGCTTACAGAGCGTACAAGTACGCAGGTACATTGAGTTTGGAATGCGTACACGCAGGCAAGGTAGAGAGAACCTGCGTACCCAGAGATAAACATGTTTTTTAGTGACTTTCTCTCTTTTTTGAAGTTTGACATGAAGAGCAGAGATATTAGGCTTGACAAGGAGGATAATATGACTATTGATGGAGCCATATTAACTGCAGATAGTCATGGTGACAAATTTCAGTGTAACAAATCCCATCTTTCTTAAGGTGATATTTATGCTCTTTCCTATGAAACATGGCATCAAGATCATAGAGATAACGACTTCCTAACACTACTCCACATATGTTTGTTGGGATCACATCTAAATCCACTTCATCAATGTAATTATTTTTTATGGAAAATTTTAACCGACATTGCTTTGTGACATTAATCTGAGTCTCTTTATTTAGCCAACCTAGTGGGTATGGTCTTGGATGATTCTGTGTCTCCAAACCCAATTTCTTAGCTAAATCTTCAGATATTAAATTTTCATGTGCTCCACTGTCAAACAATGTATTTGTTTTCTTATGCTTAGAATTTATCCTTACATGAAATGATTCAACCCTTTTAACCTCATTTAGATGATTTATTTTGAAGAAGATGCAGAAGTACTACAACTTGAACCAGTGTCAGAAGTTTTACCTGTCGAAACCATTGTGGTTATTTTACCTTCATCCCCTGAGTCAGAGCCCAAATCTTATTGGAATGTTGCATTAGCCTTCTTTTCACCCTTCTTCTTCTTAAACTTCTTTGGCCCAAGTTCTGGGTGAAGTTTCCAACATTTGGACTCATCATGTCCGATCCTTTGGCAATGAGTACAAGTAGGTCTCTCACTTTCCTTTTGAGTTGTCACTGATCTCTTTCCCTTCAGATTTCCCTTCCTCTTGTTGCATTTGGAATCCTTGATTTCCAACTGTCTAGATGGTTTCTATGAAAACTTGAATGCTCTGCCACCTAATTCAATATGTATGGCTTGAACACGCACTTCATCAAAGTCATCAGGATTAAACATCAATAATGTATGTTGTAAATATGAATGTAAACTCCCAATGTACTTTAATAAAGTTTCACATGTATCAAATGGAATACTAAGAGCCAAATATTTCTTCTTGAATTCCTGAGTAAAATCTTGAACATTATGCCCCTTACGTTGCCTCAAATGCTGCCAATCAAATACAACTTGTTGCATGTGTCCCAAAGGATAGAATTGTTTCCTAAGAGCTTTTAAAAACTTAGACCATGAAGAGATGACTTTACCTTTCCGCTTTACATCTATTTGAGTTTTACTTTCCCACCAAATTAAAGTTGTTCCCCCCATTCTAAGTCTAGCTAACTAGATTTTTGTTTTATCATCATAAATGTGTTGAATACGCCAATACACTTCTATCTGCTTAATCCATTTATCTAACTTTTCAGGATTCATTTCGCCAACATAAATAGCTAACTCAAGTTTTACATCAAGTTTTAAAAGAGATGTTTTCTTAGGTTTCTTTTCTATTTCAGATTCTGAACTAGAAGAAGAAGAAGAAGACGATGGAGATGATGGAGGAGAAGGAAGTTTATCAACCTTGCATTTACCCTTGTCCTTATTCGATGTATTTGAAGAAGAAGTTGCATCTCTCGCCTTCTTATCTTTGTATATTTCTCCCAACATCTGTTGCTTGCTCAAAAATTATTTCTAAAATTTTTCCTCGCTCATCTTTGCTTCAAGAGTTGCACCTGCATCAGATCTTGCCATGGTCGATTTATGAGCGACTCTTCACTTTCCAATCTCTAGATCAAACTCCTCAAGTGTTCCTTCTCCACGTTGTGACTTTGACCTAGTTAACATTCATTAGAAAAAATCTACGAACACAACTTGCTCTGATACCGAATTATATGATCTGAAATCGATCATAAACTAAAATTGAAGTAGAATTGATTAATTTCCATCATTGAATTTAATTGTTAACCTTAAGTGTTGAATGTGGAAGACTGAAGGAAAGAAGTTGATTTAAGAATGAAATAATAACTTAAGAAACATAATTAAGCTTGAATTTTCATAATAAAATAGAGATACCAGACAATGATATTGATTACAGAGAGCATACCTGATGGACTACGTCTTCGGGTCCACTTTCAAGATGGGCAACCACTTTATTAGGATTGAATCCGAGAAGGTTGATTACACAACAAATGAACCAGAATGAATTGCATACAGGCACTTCTGGTCTCTATGAAATAAATCTCTCTGAAATAGCTTTCCAATGCTTGTCACAGTTCCCAATTCCGACTCTCTATGCTCCCATTACACTGAAAAAAAAAAAAAAAAAAAAAAAAAAAAAAAAAAAAAAAAAAAAAAAAAAAAAAAAAAAAAAAAAAAAAAAAAAAAAAAAGGCCAGCCTATTACCTCCAGAATTTTCATACAAACTTCTAAAACCACTCATGATCTCTTCCTTGATTTAATTTTTACTTTATAAGGCAATAGATGCACTCTAACTCCTTATTCCCAAGATTGGCATGTACTGGCTGAAGTTTAGGGTTCATGGGTCTCGGTCTTGTCACACAAGGACACGTAGGGATAGAGGCCATGGTGGTTGAATTAAAAACTGCATATAGAACAATATAAAACCCAAAATAGACCATAGTCTATTCCCAGACCTGCTAGCAGTTATCGAACAGTGCGGAGAAATAGATCATTTCCATGTGACTTGCAGAATCCTCAGTGGTCGACTGGTTGGTTGTTGTTATCACTCAGGTTGTCCCTAAGCTCCTAAAGGGATACGACCGAGGTAACCACAAACCAATCTTTGGATTGCAGGTTCTAGCCCACCTGCAATCAGAGAGGGCTCTCTCTTGATGATTTAGCTTTGTTGATGATGATTTTAGGCTAGCTATTGGGT